>CALNHX010009933.1:0-44803 GCA_940337035.1 Agriotes lineatus
TCCGGAGTAGATACCTGTGACTTCTTATTTGACGCCTTGGTTTAATTCTAAGCAATTTTTTCAAGTAACATTTTTGTGTATTTTGAAAAATGAGTGTATTTTATTCGTAAGCCATTTTTATATTTTTGAATCTCCCCCGTATACAAAAGAAGATATTTAAATTTTGGTAAGTTTATTTTGAGTATTAAAAGATGCAGGAACTTTTAGAAAGAACAAAATTTTCTAATAAATGGCAATTCTTATCTTTACAAAATCATTGATTAAGAAAAGTAATTAACATCGACTTTATAAAAATTCAATAAAAATCCACTAATCTACAAAACATACGTTGAATAACCTTGTAACTAAGAAGTATTTTTGGCGTTGTACAATTATTTTTCTAAAAATGAATAAAGAGGCGACTACCAATTCTACCTTTGGTGGATAATTGTTGTGGCACAGAAACGACGCAAACAGTGCTCATTTAGAGAAAATTAGTGATAATGTTACCTATACTTAAAACATCGTGTAGTCACTTGGAAGGTAAGGTCATTTGGCAGGTATCAAGAATAAGTTAGTAAATTACCAGTAACTGCACAACCTGGCAAGGTAAAGACGTGTTTTAAATTCAGCTGTGATCGAGATGTATCGTGTAGAAAAACGATTCTTTAAATTTCATTGTGGCTACACTTGTGGTGTCTAGAGTTCTTGTGCGCCGATTATTGCGTTTGCTACGGATTACCGAGACGGTCATCTATGGGTAAGGGCAGGATTTGGTAATAAAGTGGTGCATGTCGCTCATATAGTAATAAAAAATCACTTTTCAGCTACTCACTAACTTATCAGTTGCAAAATTCCAATTGCACGCTGTAAAGATCGGTGAAACGGAAACATGAAGTGCAGTTCGCTTTAAAGTGCCTCTATTTATTTTTATATAAAGTAATGCAGTGTATTCTATGTATTTGAATTTCACGGCGATAAATAATTTCTTTAATGATGGAAAAATACGTTTTAGCTGTTTGCTATTTTTATTTATCATTATTTTTTAATTGTGTAAAACCCGTTCGATTGAGCTATTTACTTGCAGATTTTGATATGTCCACTTACTGTTACCATTTTTGTACCATTTTTTTGGTCTTGATTGTAGTGCGATTGGAAAGAAGATATTTTTATGGGTTCAGAAATGTGGCTATAAGATGTTTATGCTATTTTTATCAAAAATTACCAATTATATAATATATACAGGGTAAGCCACGTAACTTGTAGCCTCATACTACAAATGGAAAAAATAATTAACATGCTGTATGCAATCTATTTTTTAAATTTTGAATAGAACTAAAGGATCAATGCAATACTTATCTAACACGAACGGGTGTAATAAAATAATAGTATATTACTCTCCAAGTTGAGAAAAGTGATGTTTCGGTCATACGAGTTCAGAAAAACCACTTTTCTAATGTGTTGAGTATACTATTTTATCGCATTTCATAAGGAATGTAAAATATTAAAATATTTACATGCAAGTGACACTAACTGTCAAAACATAACCAAGATGAGCATAACTGATTCGTATGTACTAAAGCACAATAAGCAGCTCCAGTTGATGTTATGCGTTTGGCAGTACTGAAGTGTGTTGTTGATGACACTGTAAGTCTATGTCAAATTCGAGGTTAGGTTTTGCGTCAATCTATGTCAAAACTGACGCAAAACCTAACCTACTAACCTCGAATTTGACATAGACTTACAGTGTCACCAAATGTAAAACGAATCGCCGTTGCTAGGGATAAAAGTGTTGCTAATAATAAAAGTACCACATTTATTATCGATTTTGAATGAAGAACTGTAGTAAGTTTTCAAATGAAAAGACATAAAATGTATTTTAGATAGTCGACACTTGAACGAAGCAATAACATAGTAACTGCTTAATAATATGTTTTTAATCTTTTGTTGATGATACCGTTTCTTTAAACATAGAGCACCAGAATGGAAGTTTTTCACATTCTATTATAGGCTCATCTTTTATTAGCTTCTAGTTTTATCACGTATTTAGAAAATAATTAGCAACTGATTTGTTCGATTTATTTTGTGTTCTGCTAGTACCTATTATTTTGAAGTTACTAAACTCTCTGCCAGCAATTACCGCCCAGTAATCCTTACTTCTGTTATCTGCAAATGTATGGAAAAAATAATCGTCAAAGAACTTGTTACGTATAATTTTTGACTTAAATTACAATTAAATTTCAAGGTTAGAAAATGTCTCGAGTTCCCGCAATTTCTGATTGTATGTTTGGTTGCCTACCCTCATTTTTAATTTTTGGTATTTTGAAAATCCTTGAGTTTTAGGGTGGCCATTTTATAGCACTGGTCTGGTGAGATTTGTTCCTTCTGGGGCTTTAGATGTGATCTGGAATTTTCACTTCTTGTGGATATTATAATTCCGGAATTATCAGCTCTCAGAAATTGTATGTAGTCCAGTCAAATGGTAATTCGAGGTGGAAAGTTCTGGTGTAATTGGTTTTAGTGGCTTACTTTATGTTTTTTTGGGGTGCTGAACACGAATCTGAAGTTGTCCAACGAAATTTTTTTCGGAAAATATGAGATATTATAAAAAAACCACTAAAAATCGCAATTTTTTTAGATTTTGGCTTATAACTTGCAAAGTAAGCTTTTTACGCAAAAGATGACGCTATACTAAAATAAAGATGAGAAATTTTACTACAATTCATGCTGGTATCATTTTTTTGTACGACATATGGTTTCCGCGCTAAGAGGCGTTGAAAAACTGCCGAAAATCAGTAGATTGTGGAAAATAGCAAAAAACACATTTTTTACAGCCTTTCTGTTCATAGCACTAAAACGAAGCATTTCTCTGTAAATATTATCCTATACTTTCAAACAGCAGATAAAATTCTGTACAATTTATGTGTAAATACTTTTTTCGGACTTTCAATAGTTATGAGAAAAGCAGTCGCCTCCTTATTGGAGGCATATACTTAAATGCATCATTATACGTCTGCGCAGATATGTAAAACGTTAACCTTAGGTTATATAGGTGCAACAAAAAGATAGACAGCGATTCATGGTTGATTAATATGAAAACTGTGTAATGTTAATCAATATAATAAAATAAGTATGTGACGTATTGAGCTAGCAGACTATCTTGTGACCTTCAGCTCCCCCTCTTTCTGCTGATAGAGATATGAACAGATATTGCTGCTGATTGTTAGTACCATGATAACTGTTTAAAAAATCTGTACATTGGTAAGCCCAAGGTTGATGTGAAAAACAAGGTTGGCCCTTATCTTATATATATTTCTAAAAGTCCTGACTGACTCACTGACTCATCAACGCCCAGCCCAAACCCTTGGACCTAGAAAGCTGAAATTTTGCACAGAGGTTCCCTTTATGATGTATACAAGGAATAAGAAAGGATATTTCGAAATTCAACCCCTAAAGGGGTAAAATGGGGGTTCCAATTTTGTATGGAGAAATAATATTAAATAGACATTTCGACTTGAAACTTCGTAGGAGTACTCCTAAAAACAAATAATCAAACACGTATTTCGTGATTTTCCAAAAATCAACCCCTTAGGGGGTGAAATGGGGTAAGTAAGCCTAAAAATCGATATGGGTGTCGTTATTGAGGTTTTTTGGGACGTTGATTGCGAAAATTACATTTATTTTTAAGTCCAAGACGGTGAACATGACATAACGGAAGAAACGGGACGGGACGGGACTAGACCGGACGGAACGGGACGGACTGGACGGGACGGGACTGAGCGGGACGGGACTGGACGGGAAGGGAAGAGACGGAACGGGACGGGACGGGACGGGGCAAAGCGGGACGGGGCGGGGCGGGACGGGGCGGGGGGGGGCGGGGCGGACGGAACGGAAAGGGAAGGAAAAGGATGGGATGGAAGGGGAGGGGATGGGATGGAAGGGGAGGGGCGGGACGGGACGGGAAGGGACGGGACTGGACGGGAGGGAAAGGGGCGGGACGGGACGGGACGGGAAGGGTCGAGACGGGGCGGGGCGGGACGGAACGGGATGATACGGAAAGGAAAGGGAAGGAATGGGATGGAAGGGGAAGGGACGGGACTGGACGGGACGGGACTGAACAGGAAGGGACTGGACGGAAAAGGAAGGGACGGGACGAAAAGAAACGAGACGGGACGAGACGGAAAAGGAAGGAAAGGGAAGGAATGGGATGGAAGGAGAGAGGACGGGACGGGGCGGGACGGGACGGGACGGGACGGTACGGAGACGGGGACGGAGAAAGGGACGAGGACGGGGATAGGATGGGATGGGATGGGATGACAGAAAATAATTAGTCATTATTTAATACACAAATAACGAACCTCGCGCGAACGAAGTCGCGGGTAAAAGCTAGTGCTAAATAAATTGGGAGAACATTTTTACTTTTATGGAAAACAATGATGAGGAATGTCAGTTTTCATTAGACCAGTTAATAGCTCAGACAGAAGGAGAATACATTCCCCAATGGAAAACAGTAACAAACCATCTACTGGAGAGATATGGGGAGGAAGGGAGGATGTAATCATATGAAAGATAAAACAGAATACGATCGTATGTTTCAAACATACTGGCCAGATGCGGGGTACACCAAAAAACGTCTTCGATTAGTTGAAACAGCGGCTGTTATAATTCGTGAAGAGATAAGATCTGTAGCGTATGTCGTGGATGATTATCCCCCTTCAGATTCTTTCTTGCACGAAAATGAAAGCCTTGTTCCTGAGGTTCTCAAACATTTCTTTGAAATGCTGATACTGAAGAAGAACCGTGAGGAAAGTAATAAATGAAAAAAAAAGTTTTAGCCATTTCACAGTGTTATAAGCGTTGTCAGACCTAGTTCTTTGCCTTACAAATTGGACTATGAGCTTTATAAGAAGTATGGGTCACGAAAACTAATTGATATTATGATACCTTGGGACTTTGCACCTCTTATTCTGAAGCTGTTCGTTTGGAAGTGTCAGTAATCATGAGACCATCTTTACAAATAGACTCCACAGCTTTCCATCAATCCGTTCGTGACAACACGAATTTTAACACTCGTACACTGGATGGGTATAATACCTTTCATGCAATGGGGTGTATACATTTGGTAATCCCAAGAAATGCTATTGCTCCAGATCAGAGAATTTTCCTCCGAGTGAAGAAAATACTACCAGCTTAACTAGTTGGCGAGATGGCTGCTGTTTCCTTGAAAATTTTTGAGAAAGCAGGTTCTCCTGGCTTAAAGGATTTCAAAAAGTTTTTTGTTTCATCCGATACTATCACACCCTGTTTGGCGGACATAATTTGGCTTTACAGCAAGTGGAAACATGTGCCCAGCATTCCAGAATGGAGTGGTTTCATGGAGCAAACCACAAGTGGTCTCCTTTGTGACACAACCTTTGTTGCTTGCATGCCATTTATTAATGTTCCACCGAGAGATTCAACAGTATATATACAACTTTACTCACTTCCGTAGAACAATGGAAATCTATGAATCAGCAAGCATCTGTGAACACTTTCGACCAGCCGAGGCTGGCTTGGGAATGAAGAAGAACCTGAACAATGGGGTTGGAAGAAAACCACAGATGGTCTGGAGTGAGTAACCACGCTAGAACCACCAGCACCTCAAGCCGTTTTGAAACTTATTTCTTGCAAATGCAAGAAGACCTGTCAGAAAAACTGTGGATGAAAAAAGCAGGCCTCAAGTGCTCCAATATGCGTGTGAACTGCGAAACCAGTTGCAATAACATGCCTCTTACTAAAATCGAAGAATACGGGGATGACCCGGAACTTCCTGAAGAACTTGAAGGTAACTATGCATAAATAATTCCATTTCACCTTTATTTGTTCACTCATTCACTTTTATTTATGTGTTCAAAATATGTATCCTAATACAACTATTCAATGTTCAAACAATTGAAACTAAGTCATTAATTATATTTAATTTATTTTTTAAGATGTAGAAGAACTGGAAGGCATCCCTGCAGAAATCATGGAACCTTTGACCAAGAGGGCTTGGTTTGACTGATGAGGTTCACTTCAATGTCAATAATCATTTAATAATAAGCGTTTTATAAAATACCTACCTATATACCTATGTTATTATATGTATTGTTTAACATTGCACAGTTTTCATATTAATCAACCATGAATCGCTGTTTATCTTTTTGTTGCACCTATATAACCTAAGATTAACGTTTTACATATCTGCCCAGACATATAATTGTGCATTTAAGTATATGCCTTCAATAAGGAGGCGACTGACTACTTCATGCATTCGTCATTGCTTTTCTCATAACTATTGAAGGTCCGAAAAAATTATTTACACATAAATTGTACAGAATTTTACCTGCTATTTCAAAGTATAGGATAATACTTACAGAGAAATGCTTAGTTTTAGTGCTATGAATGGGAAGGCTGTAAAAATAGTAGATTATGTTATTAGGAGTAAAAGTGATACTTTATGTGGCGAAGCTGAAGTTTATTTAGCCGAACGTTAGTGAGGCAAATAATTCAGCTAAGCCACATAAAGTCACTTTTACTCCGAATAACATATACTATTTTATCCGCAAACGTATTCAGGTAAATTTCAGGCTAGCACTGTACCCCTGCGCCAACCTCTGTTGTTCAGATAACGCGCAACTGTAATGATATATGAACATACTGAATCACCCGTGCTAATAGCACACGGCCACAGCAGTTGTCACACCATAACCCACGGCGACAGATGCTCCGATCCGCTGCTTAAAGGTTTATTTAAATTAAAACTTTTTCGTACTTTTTTGAAAATAAAAACCGGCCTACGAACTAATTCTAAAAATTAGCAAAATTTTAAGCCATCATACAATTTAATCGGTCCAGTATCTTCGGAGGAGATGGCCAACAAACATAGAAAGAACGAAAGAGAGCAATCATTTTGTGTGCTTAGGCAGATAAAGTACGCAAAAGTCGCTATTTTGTCTGCTTAGGCAGATAAAGTGACACTTTTACCTTGTCAATAAAGACAAATAAGTTGTCACTTTTGTGACGTTTGCGGATAAATATGTTTATTGCTATTTTCCAAAATCAACTGATTTTCGGCAGTTTTTCAACACCTCTTAGCGCGGAAACCATATGTCGTACAAAAAAATGATACGAACATGAATTGTAGGAAATTTTCTCATATTTATTTTAATGTAGAGTCATCTTTTGCGTAAAAAGCTTACTTTGCAAGTTATAAGCCAAAAAACTAAACAAAAATGTGATTTTTAGTGGTTTTTTTATGATTTCTCATAGTTGCCGAAAAAAATTTTGTTAGACAACTTCAGATTCGTGAACAGCAAACTAAAAAACATAAAGTAAGTCACTCAAAACAATTACACCTGAACTTTCCACTTTAAGCTCTTTTTGAACACCATTTTACTGGACTAATGTGACATTGCTGAAATGAAGCTGGTTATACTAGCATAAAAATATATTTCTGTGCAATCATCTACGCTTGGCCACCTTCCAACTTTGGTACATTTCTATCGTTCCGTTTTGAACAACAATTTCGATGTTGTGTTATTTTATGCCTTTATCGTACCCCCTAGTTGCTCGATAGTGTCATGCTCTGCATATGTTTCTTCTTGAGCTCTGATGTCGTCTTCTATAGACCTGGAGCACCAACTCGTAAACAGTTCTGAGCCTTTCGGTTACTCTAGTAGCCCTCGAGAACTGATACCCACATGACCGTTTCCTCGTCAGATAACTGGAGAAGGACCTGCCACACCTTACTTTGCACATTTGCTAGAGGGCATCTCAGCAGGATTCCAAGCCTACCACCTTGCATAGCTTCTCCAAGGACGCTGCTCTGCTATACATCTACAGGTACCTTCCTCATGTAAAGCTCGAGTGTTTTGATTCACATGAATTCTCAAACTTAAAACTGACTTATACGCCTGAATATACCTAACCTGAAGAAATGACGCACTTGTGGCGACTTAATTGAGACTTACAAAATTATGCATAACCACTATAGCTGCCGGTTGCGTGAAATATTTGTACTTAGTCAAAATATGAACTGGCGAGATGACGCTTATAAGTTAGTTCATCAGCGTTGTCAAAATTTTTTTGTTCATCGTGTAACTAACGACTGGATTACTCTGCCAGGTGATATCGTTAATGCTAAAACACTAAGTGACTTTCAAAATCGTTTAGATATATATTGTTTGAGGCATTCGCGGCTACTCGAATTATACTTGTAAAACAGAAGTTTTTGTTCTCGCAAGAAAACCATTGTCTACGCTTTATTAACTGATATACTAAGGTTGTATTCCTTTATACGTTTGTTTAGTTTGAAGATTCCTTCCTGTAAGTCTTTCTCGTTCTTTTGAATTATTATGTTATTATCTTCTGCAAACATCATACTATTGACATAAGTATTAGAGCTGACTTTTATTCCTGGTCTTACAATATTCATCCATATTCTTATATCATCTAAATAGATATTAAATAGTAGCGGAGACAGGCTACAGCCTTGGTCAATTTGGACGTTCTTACTTAGTGTTTTTCCAGCATTTGTTTGTTATGTTTTAGATGTCATCTTACTTTTATGGGCATTTTGGACACACTAGAAAATGAAAAATATTAAAACATGAAGGTTTCGGAAGACAAATCTACTTCTGTTATCAACATTAACTAATTAAAATAAAAATCAACAAGAACTTATTTTAATGGAAATCTAGTAGAACACATCTAACCTCCCCAATAAATAGCGTGACACTGACAGGCGACTACTTGATTACATCTTTAAGAATGGAGAGCCAACTAGTACTTAAATCAACTGAATGTGTGGACACGCATTCGTCTTTGCTTAGTAAAATGTATGCAGTTTCTTTGATTTTACGTCTAGTTGATATCGATTCTTTAGATAAAATCTTTGTGTTATGCCAATGTATTTTGTGGTTGTTATTCCAAGCATGTTTTATTTTAGATTTGTCAATCTTGTATTTCTTGATCAAATTTTGGTGTCTTTAACCCTAACTTCTAAAGGCCTTGATGTTTCACCGATGTGTACCTATTTCCCGCATTCACAAGGGATACTATATATACAATTCTTTGAATGTTGTTCTTCGTTGAACGGTTTTGTTTTTGTAAAGATCGACCCCAATGTATTCCTAGTTTTGAATACCTACCGTCTTAACGTTAAACTTATATCCAATTCGTTTAATTTTGTCAGATATGCCTGGAATATAAGGTATAGTAAGAGTGTTGTATTTTTGAGTATCGTTTTTCTGTACATGAGTGTTATTATTTCGCGTATCGAAAACGTTCCGAACTATAGTCTCGGGATAACCGTTACCTTTCAAAATATTATAATAAATTCTTTTTTGAAGATTTCATTAGCAGAGCAAACAACTTTGGCTCCATAGTAAACACTGTTTACAACACCTGTCTATGGTTTTGTGATGATTGGAGTTAAAATGTAAGTACCTATTGGTGTTGGTTTTCATGCGGTATACTGATGTTTCGAAAGTATTTTTTGTGCGTATGATTAGTATATCAAGAAAAGGTAACTGATTGTGTTGGTCTGTTTCTAATATGAATTTGATGGAGGTTCCTTTACTGTTAATATGTTCAAGAAATATGTTTACTTGTATACCTATAAGGCCAAATTGCAAACACATCATTAATATACCTCCACCAAACTATTGGTTTGTTTGTGTATGTGTAGACATGTTGTTGTTTAAAGTATCCCATAAAAATGTTACTAACAATGGTTGGATCAAATTAAAAACATCACAGATAAATAACTCCAAACATCTTTGAGAGAGGCCGAAGACCGATTTAAAAGGAAGAGAATAGTGAACGTCACGATTCCTAAGAATAAGAAAACAATTTGAAGACGGGGGGAGGGGGGGGGGAGGGAGTAACCGTAGAATTTATCATTTATTGAAAAAAAATCTTAGTATTTTCTTAAGTACATGTAGATTAGTGGTTAGCACGTCTGCTTAACATTCGGGAGGTCGCGGGTTCGATCCCGTGGCCGTCTGCTCTGCTTCTGGTTTTTAGATGGTTTTCCTGAGTCAACGGGGTACCTTCACTGAGGCGAATTCCGGGGCAGTACTTCTCCACCTTTAATGGCTTTTTTTCCATTCGCCACCTCTCCTTTCTCTCGCCCAAAAAAGGACATAGATCAACATTTGCAAATTATAGAGGAGTTAGCCTGCTTAATACAAGGTATAAAATATACGCTAAAATCATAAGCAAGAGAGTAAAAACACTATTTCCGATGCATTACTTTTAAAGCATCAAGCTGTATTCCGAAAAGAAACTTAAAGAAACAAACATGAACACTCAACACCTAATGGTTGGTTTTGATGTAGTTAGCCTGTTCACGAATGTTCGAGCAGACAAAACACTTAACAGCATAATACAAAGACTACAAAGCGATAACACATCACCTACATACACGAACAACACTAAGCATTGACACCATAATGGTACTTTTAACACTAGGCATTAAAACAACATATTTTCAAATACACAATTAATTCTACCAACAAAATTTCCTCCTTATTCTGAGGAATCGTGACCCTATATGGCGTATGTGTGCCGGTTCACTATTCTCGTTTGAAATCGGTCTTCGGCCTCTCTCAAAGATGTTTGCAGAGATTTATCTGTGACGTTTTTTATTTGATCCAACCATCTGGTCTTCCTATGGACCGCTTCCCATCAACCTTGCTGGACTATTAACTTCTCAAGACTCATCTAATCGCGGCAAACAACATTCTCAAAGTACTGTAAAATGCTACGTCGGCACTTTGTGGATAATCGGTCCTGGATGTCTAATTCATTTAGAATCAAAACATTGGTTCCTTTACCGATTCCATTCGCCCCAACACCACATCTCGAAAGCATCAATTCGGTGTCTATCTGATGTTTTTATGGTCCATGACTCAACTCCGTACAAAAATACTGGAAAGACTAGCGTTTCCATTAGTCGCATCTTTGTGTCTTTTGTTATTTGTTTATCCGACCATATTTTCACAAGGTTGACTACTTTGTGGTTAAGAACAGGCCACTGCCCTAACGTAAGAAAAAATAGAAGAAGTATATTACAACACTTCGAGCTACAGCTAATTTCTGGCTCACAATTATTCTGACTAAAAATCAATAATACGAGATAATTGAACTGTTGGACTATTTGACTCTGTTTTGGTAAATTCTGTATTTGAAGGGTGTTACCTTTATCCACTATCATCAATTTGATTTTCTCTAAGTTTATTTTTAGTTCTAACGCTCGGCCTTCGTCAGTTATTAGTTGCATCAGTATCATTCTTCGACAGCAGAGTGGTGTCATCGGCATAACGCAAACTGTTCAACCTCTTGCCGGCAATTGACACATCCTCATCGTAATTATCCACGGCTCGTCTTATAATAAACTTACCATAAGCATTAAACAATCTGGGAGACAGTATATATCCTTGTCGTACGCCTCTTTGGATGTTAAAGGGTTTTGAGATGTTGTTTTTTAATCGAATAGTTCTAGTGTGCATTTTGTAGAGACCTCTCACCAAGTGTATCAGGTGATTCGCAACCCCCATTTCCAACAAGATTTTCCAGAGACTACTTCACCTAACGCAATCAAAAGCCTTTTTGTGGTCGATGAAACATAATAGCAGTGGAGAGTTAAATTCTCCTGTTTCCTCAATGAGTTGAGAGATATTGAAAATCTAAAAATCGTGAAAATCTTTTTACAAAACCTGATGTTTTAGGTAATATTTCAGTCTTTGATTGATTATTTTTAACATAAACTTACTTGCGTGTGAGATGAGAGAAGTAGTCCGATGGTTTTGGCACTTCTGGGTGGAGTCTTTTTTATGTATTGGTATGAAAAGCGATTGTGTCCAATCTTTTGGCCAATGCCCCGTCTAACAATGTCTATTCTATCATCTCTCAGCACCTGAAGAAGCTCTACTGTAATAGGGCTAGTCCCAGGTGTTTTGTTTGACTTCAAATATTTTATTGAGTGCTCAACCTCTGTCCTTATTATGGTTGGTTCTAATTCATCATCTACAGTATTTGTTAAGGTCTCATGATGTGTTTCCGAGAGATCTTCGTTGTATAATTTGGAGCAATATATTCTCCATCTCTCCAAAACCTTATCTTATTCCCATATTATCTTTCCAATCTTGTCCTCAATAGCCAGTGCTTTGAATATGATCTTCTGTGTGAATATCTTTATTTTCTTGAACAAGTCGCTGATTTTGTTAAGGTTGTGATGCTCTTTAATTTCTTCACGGTCTTTTTATTGTAGTTGTTTTTGTCCTGGCGGCATCTTTTACGATTATTTTTGCACAGGTGATTATATGAGGTTTTGTCTTGTTGTTTATCATTTCTCTTTTCGTTTAATTCTACAGTTTCTGAAGAGATCCAGTATTTGTTTTGTCTGATTTTGTGTTTTCGTTTCTAAATTCTACCGGCTGTTTCTTTTATGGCTTATTTAAATTCTACCCATTCTTGTTCAATGCCTTAATATTGGCCAGGCTTGTCTGAATTTCTTCTCTGACATTACGAACGTCGTCGTTTGTTATTCTGTTCAATTTTAAATATGATCTTACGGTTTTCAGCTTCAGCTTATGTTTCATTATGTGCAACTGATGATCGAATCCACATTCAGCTCCTGGGAAGGTCTTGCAGTTGCTTACTAACTGTCTTCTAACGTGGGTCAACCATAATGAAATCAATTTGGTTTTTGAATCTATCTCCAGGAGATTTGAAGGTCTACGTGGATGGTGTTTCGAGAGTGTGTAGACTACTACTAGTTTGTTTTCTTGGCAGAACTGAAGCAAGCGTTCACCACGTTCGATCCTCACTCCCAGAGCAAAATTTCCTATCTTTAAACGTATCATCGGCTGCCGTGCTTCTAATTTTTGCATTCAGATGGCATTGAACTATGACAATTCCTTTTCTAGGCAGGTTTTTTATAGTAGCCTCTAATTAACAGTAAAGGATATTGATATCCTCGTCTAGTGCCTCAGATATTGAGGCATACACCTGTATAATATTCAAGTTGAATATGATTGCCTTGATTTTTACTGTCGTGATTCTATCACTGATTGGGTCGTAGCCTAATACAAATTTTGTTGCTAATCTAAGCTCTAGGTACTAACATTGCAACTCCGTTGCCTACCCGTATCTACCCATAATGGGTATCTATTTACCTACCTGTTATTTATACTAAGGGGAAAGGTGATATCAACTTAAAACAACTCCTGCTGTTAATTTGAATTCTTCAGTCGGCACTACAGCCTAGGGTGGGTTTTGGTCTGCTCTACAATGGTCTACCATCTCTTGCTATAAGCAGCTATGATCCACCAGTTTACCTATCTACGTTTCTTAATATCCTCCACTACATCATCTTGTCATCGTGTTATAGGTCTGCCTCTACGTCTCATTTTGCAGGGTTTCCATTCAGTTATATTTCTCGTTGGAGTTTCTAACTACACTCTTTGTATACAATCCAGCTATCTAATTCATTCGGATTTTACAAACCTCACTATATCTTCACCATGAATTAATGTATTTAGTTTATGATTATTTTTGAGTTTCCATGATTCTTGCAAGGGTCTAAATACCTTGCAGAGGATTCTTCTTTGAAAGATTCTTCGTCAATTTTTATCTGCTTTAGTGAGGGTCCATGCTTCACATGCATATGTAGCTACCGATCGTATCAAGGTCTTATACAGCCTGAGTTTGGTCATTTTATTTATCAGTTGTGTTGCCAGCAATTTCTTGTAGGTATATGTATGTGCATTTGGCTCTAGTCGGTCTTAATCTCCTCACTTATATCGTTCTTATTGTAGCATTTAGAACCCAGATAAACAAAGCTAGTGAACTCTTCAAAGTTGTGTTCTTTTATTTCTAGCCCTTCCTGGTCTATATGACTTCTGGTGTTTCTCATGTATGTACCTACCTATTAACCATCCCACTTCTGTTTGAACCGTTGTCTTTTTACAGCATGCTACAACAATATTATCTACATATATGCATGCAATTGTTTGGAGCTGGGTTGAGTTGCTTTCCAGGTTTAATGTTCTCACTGCTGATTTTAAGGTTAAGTTAAATAGTAATGCTGAAAGTGTATCTCCTTGAGGAACCCCACTGTTTACATTATTTTCAGTGATACGATGGTCTTGAAAGCTTTCAAAATTCATTTGAAGTCGTATAAAATAAAAGTATAGAGGAAATCAAAAAATTAATAAAAGTATTTTACTTCTTACCTTTTTTAACATTGTAATGTTTACTTACCTATCACTAAAAGTTCGTCGTAACTGGTATCCGTTGCAAGCAAAAATAATTTATCGGTAGCTGGTACTTTAATACTTTGTGCCTGTAAGTAATCCATACACAGCTCTAATATACTAAATTATAAGAATACCTACTAGCTTTGTATGACGAACCTGAATTATACATGCAAATAGAATTTATATAACTATTTTAACTATATTTTAAAAGTATGTAAAATGTTCGATAAGTTTCTATACCACATATAGAATTTTTGGACAAACATTTCAAATCAGTTACCTATTCCCAACAATTTAATGTCTCCATTTTTTTAATTTTGTTTGTCAGAGTATCAACTGGCAAAAGGTTAATCGATTTGTTAGATTTATAATAAGCGTCTTCATAGTGTTTTAGAATAAATAATATAGTTCAAAATGTATTAGAAATTAATCAATAACCAGAAAAAATACTACATGTTTTATTAGGCAACCCACTATACGCCTGTCACTAGCAGAATGCATAACTTTCGTCTCGTTTCGCTGTTAACAAATCAAATATTTATGTTAGAAAATATGGTTAATTATTTTTTAGCTTTCCCAATTAATTTCAGTTTAATCTTTATTTTCTCCAGATTACACTGTGATTATACCGATATAATTCTAATTGTCATTATAACGTTCAAGTTAGATATTATTGCACTCCAAGGTTCAAAGTCGAAAACGTCTTGAAAATTGGCATTTAAACTTGATTTCATTCATCAAAATGAAAAAGAATTGAAAATGCAGTAATATATCTATATTATAGCAAATTCACAGTCATAAAAAAGTCGCGGATAGTGACTGAATATACATACTTCACAATCATTTACGCATGTAAGATCGTGTAATGCGATTATACTAGAATTAAAAGCAACTAAAGGTTATCGCTTATCAGCAGAATTATGTAATTTTTTATTTAGAGCTTATCGCTACGGCTCGCAACCTTAACATTTCTTTGAAATTATTCCCATTCATCTTCAGGGAAACTATTTTTGGTCACCTCGAGACGCATGCGCAGCTTTGAACGATTGAAATGATTGCGCAGCGTTGCCGCTGTATCACAAAAATCAGTACTTCCCTGAAAAATAACTGCGATTACATAGTGGGAACATCAACGGAAAAAGTTAATTATGGTTGATGAACCAAGTTAAAACGACGTCGGTTTCTGAAAAGTGTGACATGGGATACTGGCTAAAAAAGAACTTTGTTTTTAAAATAAAGTGCAAGCAATTCTGTTGGAATAATTAACAGCAAATAGTAACAGATAAAGAAAAATGGAAATAAAATTATGAAGACTCTAAGAAACAAAGCAATAAACTAACAACAGACATGATTAGTTGGAGTTTAAAGCAATGCTTCAGGGGAATACCAAAGTTTCGTATAATTTATTTTCAAATGTTCGTAACGAATATAACGACTAGTTCGATCTAGCTACAACCAGCTTTGTTTTAATGTAGCTTTAAATAGCTGATGATTTGAAAAGGTAAATTATATTACGAATACAACTTTTTCTCAAGTTTTGCATACAGTAATAACAGTTACATAATACGGAACGTCTGTATTATTTTCTTTTCTTCTTCTAGCCTTTATCCACTCATATTTGGAAATAGCTCTTTTTATCTTTCTTTCATTGTTTCTCGTCTTTCATTTTTTCTTTCCTAATGAAGCAAAAGAAATTAGAGCTGAAATTGAAGCAGAACTGGAAACCCAGTAATGGTCACCGCAAAAATTCACAAAACGATAACAAAAGAACAGGACTGAAAGAAATACAACAGAAAAAATAATATAAATAAAAAAAAAAGTGAAAGGATAAGAAAAAGCAACAAAGGGGGCTCCTGCATTCAAAAATAAATTGGTTTTTTGTAGTAACTGTCTTCATAATAGTTCATTGCAATCACAATATGCATAATCTAGTAAAAGAAATAGCTCCATTGATCGATTAATCGTTTAAGGGCAGCTACCCTACTGCAAACGACTAATTCCACTGAGGAGCTTTTTATCAATAATATTCCATACATAATAAGAAAGAAATCTGTCTAATAGGCTCGCGAGTTATCATGTTTATATCCATCTGGCGTGACATACTCGACTTTTCTTAATGCTCCTCCTTCTTCCTGCTTTTAATTAGGTGTGTGCCTGTTTAATACAATTTTCGTACTCCGCTATAATCTGTCTTTCAACTATTTATATGGTCTTCCAACACTTCTCCTTCAACGTGTTCCGCATATCTGCATTTCTGTTGTTTTACTGTGTCTTCTTACCGTGCTCGATCTTGTTTCAGCTGCATATATTATGATTGGTTAAACTGTTGCTTTACAAGTACTACATTTCATTGCAATTCCACGATGTTTGTTCCTCCACATTATCGTGTTTAAACATCCTGTGATTCTATTTGCTTTTAATATTTAACTTCCCGCTGTATTTGCCCTTGACTAGTTGCATAAAATAAATTGATATCTCTACTTATAGGTCTCAGGCTTTTTTTGTTCTCTTATTTAAATAAAGTACCTAATCACGATGCTTGTTCTTCATTTATTTAGTATCTTTTGTTCTTTTTTCAGTATTACCTTGTGCCATCCACATTTTAAAAGCTATTACGCACCAAATACAGATAAAAACATTCCAATCCAGTAAATAACTTATATATAGTTACATATGTTTACGTATAGTGTAAATTTAGTAATCCCAAAAATAACACATAATAAAAGAAAAGAAAATATAATTATTCCACAAGAAAATCAATTTTAGGTAGAAAAAACCAGGTAAATGCAAGTAAGATAAGCACAAACACACTGTTTGATTAACTAACCAAAAATTCGATCCAAACGTTTTTTAAATGCACTGACAGAGCTTGCACAAACAACACTTTCAGGTAGAAAAAACGTTCAAACGATCTATTTGTGATGAAGTGAAGCCGGTGAGACGTTTTGAACTGCTTCTTGCGTTAGCTTAAAACGATGACCACTCAGACGACTATCATCGTTAAGCTGGACCATGACGTATATGGAAAAAGGTTATATGTAAAACGAAAAATTTGAATTAAATAAGTAGGAATCCTTAGTTTTTCCAGTCGTTCTTCGTACGGTAAGTTCCAAAGACTAGGAGGCCAGCGAGTGGCTGCTCTTTGTACTTTTTCTAACAGCTGTATATCTTTAACTAGCCAGGGAGACCATACAGGTGACGCAGCTAACTGCGGAAATGGATTCGTAATTGCTTTTTTGAAGAAGATAGAGTTTGGATCTAGCTTTTTTAACTAGGCCGGTGATATGGTCAGACCAAGTTAAAGTGGATGTTACAGTAACTCCTAGATCTATAGTTGGATATCAGTATCGCCATCCTTAGAATTTTCTATAAAGTAAGGAAGACGGGGATTCTTTTTACCTACGTATAGCACCGAACATTTGTCAGTGTTTAAAGGCAGTAACCAGTCAGAGCTCCAATCGCTGACAATGTTTAGATCACATTGAAGATCTATGTGTGATGTAGTATTCTCAAAGATTTTTGTATCGTTGGCAGATATAGCTGTTTCGCTTTGAAGTAAGCTAGGAAGATCTGCTACATAAATAAGAAATAAAATTGGTCCTAAGACAGATCATTGTGGTACTCCGCTAGTTGTTCGTAAAGAGTTAGATAAGCCACTTCCGATTCTAACATGGAATGTTCTGTTTGTAAGAAACTCGGCTATCCATTTCAGCAACTTTCCTCGTAGCCCAATATGTTCGATTTTTTGTATCAGTTTATTGTGAGAAACTTTGTCGAAAGCTTTGCTGTAATCGAGGTATATCACATCCACAGCTTCATCTCTTTCCAACCACGTCGTCCACAGATTAACTGAATCTAAGAGGTTAGAGATCACGAATCGTTCTGGTACAAAGAACAAATCATTACTTTCAAATGATTTTTGGAAGATATGAAGCAGTGGATATTATAAAGCTGCAGCATTTTCGCAGGGCCAGGCGAGGAATCGCTAGATAGATTTTCCATATGTTTTTGGATTTCATCTTGGTTAAACTCAATTCGGATAACGAGTTTGGGTTGCTATTCGTTGTCGTTTTTGTATAAATTTGTTAAATAAGCAACCTATTCGTCTATATGTATTTGTGTGGTTTCCACTACTTTCGTTTCGGCGTTTGGCTTTTTCTAAATCTCCACATTTGCTTTTACAATTCGTAGAAGTCATACTCTTTTTATAATTTTAGGATTTTTAACAACTTTATTGATACGATTTTTCGATATTTAATTATCTGTACTTCAGATACTTTTTCCTTTTTCTTTGCGCCTGCTCTTTTATTACTGCACAGATCAAGAAAGTGTTATTCTTCATAAGATATTTTTGATATTCACTATTTCGCTTAAAGCATTCAGATTTTTTTCTCTTAATCTGTTTGTTTTTTATTATTTATTATTATTAATGTATGACAAATGACCATAAAAATACAGGAACTGTTGAGCGCATGTATAAATAAGATAGGAACACTAAACGAACGTGAAATGAACAGAGAAATAATAATTTTAAGTGACAAATACTGGAAGAAGTCACAACATTTGAATATCATAATAGAAAAATAACGTTGGATTTAATAGAGCTAGAAAAGCAACTAATATCTACTATGTGCCTTAAAAAGTACAATATTTGAGAAAATAGAACAGGAGCGATTTTTATATGATACGATCACACTGTCTTCTACACTCTACAATATACGCAATTGAAAGCCTGCTATAGAGATAAAACATCTGCGCAAAATAACTGGAAAACGAAATGAGATATGATCAAGAATGATCAGATTGGAGAAATCCTGGAACAGAAACCGATAACATGGAAAGATAAGAGAAAGCAATTGTAATTGTACGGACACGTATTGAGTATGAAACACAATCGATTACCAAGAAAGGTACTACAAGAAAATTCTGGATTATAACTGAGGGTCAACCAGGTTCCCATGCATTTAGGCCTCAAGAAGGGTGTATTGTGCTACTTCCTCTAGCTAAGAGATGGAAAATCGAAAAACGAAGAAGACTAAGTAAAGTAGGGCTGCAGATAATAGAAGAAACTAGAGGACGTAGATAGAAAGCAAAATAAATGGTTGCGTCAAAATTAGAAGTCGACAAGCTGATGTAGTAGGGAACAAATTGTTCTACAATTTTTAAGCTTTTGAGCTATGGTGCTACCGACGAATGACGAAAATAAGTTGAATGGGCAGGATATCAATCGTAGAGGTGTTGTAACGTGGAAAGAATTAGAGAAATACAAACTTTGATGAGCCATAGACAAAAGAGAAGAGATCGGGGACAGTCTGCGACATAAAGAACCTATAACAACAATCATTGAAGGAAGATCAGAAGGAAAAAACTCACCAGGACGTCCACCGGTGAAATATATTTTACATTCATGGAAGACTTACAATGCAACAGTTATATAGACTTAAAGAGACTGACAGCAGACAGGAAAACATCTGTGTCGGATCAAACCAATCAAAGCGATTGACTGATAAATAGAAAGAGAGAAATAGGAATTAAAACTCTCCACAGAGAAAACATATACCTTTTTAGAGTAAACCAAATTAATTTCATCGCTTGGGCCGACTTGTAAGTGATTTCCTGTATTGGTAACCTACGTGCGACGTCTCTTTTTTCCAGGAATATTTTTCAAGTAACTAATTTTGTATGTCTACGAATCTTTCAAGCCATAAGCCAATCATACTTGAATTTCTTGCGGTTAATGCGTCAGCATTTGAGTGGATTTTCTTATCATCATAATCCCAGACCTTGCAAGGAAATATGACTAGCATTTGAGCTTCTAATGTTGCGGGTAATGCCGCAAAGTAGTTTTAAGCGGTTTTAACGGAAACTGCCGTACTTTGATTCCATATTAGGCCACTTCAGCGTGCAGCATTATGTCTCCTGGTGACCACTTCATTGCAGATAACCAACTGCATTTCAACCTTGTTAGCAGTTTTTGATATGCTTGCTAATACAGCAGTTTTAACTTCAATTACAGAAAATGTAAATCATTTAGAGAAAGGCAACTATTAACCGGTTGCGGATTAACCGTGTAGGCTACTAGTGTTGGCGATTATTTAAAAAACATTTTTGCACTCCTAGGACTAAATGAAATACTTTAGGCGTCATTTTGAAGGACCAAAGTGCCACTCATCTACATTTCCTAAGCCATCCATTTTTCCGAATCTAACGTATAAGATTTCAACCAGCAAAATCAGATTTATTTCATGATTTGTGATCCGGGAGTGCAACAAAATAGCCTATCTACCTGGGGACCAAAATACCTGTGATCCCTTGAGTGATTATTGCTCTCGACTTCGTCTCGGGCAATAAACTTCACTCGCGGGATCAAATGATGCACTTTTGTCCCTTGGTATATACTACATTATTGTTCGTCTACACGGAAAAGTGTGTTTGAATTTGTTTTGTGTTAGAGATCTGCAACGAGAGCACAATATACGAAGGCCAAAATCTTCCGTCGCGCCAGTGTTGTGCTTGCGTTGCCGTAATTCTATCTGGAGACGGAGCATAGACAAAACATTACGTCCTCGTCAGGAAGTATCGAGAGCAGTCTCCAGAAAACCATGCTCGAGACATCATGTGTATTCCTATTATTGTATTTTTAATAAATATCTTATTTTAATTGTGGAGTATATTTCTAACAAAGTCAGAAGTGGGATTAACTCCATGTTAATACGCCCTTAGTGTTCGCCGCGAAACGCGTTCACCCTATGACTGTCGTGTCATGAAATAAGTACTGTTCAAACTGTGAACGAAAACTAAAAGTGTTTGTTCCAACTGTGAACAAAAACGAAAAGTGTTGTTCCCCATTTATTGGCTGCTGGGTACAATGGAACGATCTTCCGAACGAAAGCGTCGATCCCGTTCGCATCGCTCAAGACGGAGACAACCGCACTCTGGGAGCTCTTCGCCAAGTTGCACGCCACCGCCACGCGATGATGATGCTCGTAAAAAAATCAGGGAGTTAAAACAAGAGCTGACTGAGCTCCAACAACTTGCAGTTCAAATGGAAGACGAGCAAGTTGAACGAATAAAACAGATCTTGCAGGATAAAGTAAAACATACAGAAACTAAGCAGTATTTTGAGAACTATCACTTAAAAAAGGGGCTCGTACATAGAAAGCTGGAAAGCGGAACTGCTTGGCTAGTGCCGCATAATGTACGCTGGCAAATTTGTCGACTGTGTCACGACGACATGGGTCACTTCGGTCTTGAAAAGACTTTGAAGAAAATTCAGGAAAACTATTGGTTTGCGGGGATGCGGCGTTTTGTGAAGAAGTATGTGAATTCGTGCTTGAAGTGTCAGTACTATAAAAGTAGAACCGGTAAAAAACAGGGGTTGCTACATCCAATTGAAAAGGTAGCTATACCGTTTCATACGTTACATGCTGATCATGTAGGACCGTTTGTGACGAGTCGCCGAGGCAATAAGTTTCTGTTGGTTGTAATTGATGCTTTCACAAAATTTGTGATCATGGAACCTGTTAAAGACACAAAAGCTCGACATGTTACAAAAGCTTTGTTGGACATTATGTATTTGTTTGGGGTACCGACTAGGGTTATTACGGACCGGGGTACCGCGTTCACATCACAAACTTTTAAGGTGTTTTGCGAGACTTACGGGTTAAAACATACGTTAAATGCCGTCGCGACACCGCGTGCCAATGGGCAGTGTGAAAGGTATAATGGTACTATAGTGAACTCTCTGGCTGTCACTTCTGCTGGAGGAGATGACTCCGACTGGGACGCATCTGTTAAACCAGTACAGAGTGCTCTAAACTGCACGTATAACAAGGCAACTGGGGTATCGCCACTTGAAGCATTGGCTGGATACAAACCACGAAATGTTGCTGACTCTTGTATCTTAACTTCCATTCAAGATACTTTAAGTCGAGTGGATTTGGTTGAGCTAAGAAAAGCTATAAAGCAAAAAATTACTGAAGATCAAAAAGTGCAAAAGGCACGTTTTGATAAGACTCGTGCGAAAGCGACAAGATATGAAGAAGACCAGTTGGTAATGGTGTCAAATGCGGTGCCGAGTACTGGCGGGAGCAGAAAGCTGCTACCAAAGTTTAAGGGTCCGTTTAAGGTTACAAAGGTACTACAGAACGACCGATACGAAGTAACGGACTTGAGAGAGGGGCGAAACAATGCCAGGACCGTAATGGCGGTTGATAAGATAAAACCCTGGGTTGTTTTAAAAGGTAAGGCCCAATGAAAGTAGTTAGACTTAATTTTGGTACGAAGGTTTGAATTGAGTAACGACTCGATTAGATTAATTATCTGATTGGTAGACGACCAATAAGTATCAAACGTTACGATGTCATAGTAAAAAAAAAATGAACAGTAGTCTTAAATATGTTTTATCAGCTCGACTGGAGCTGAATCAGTTTAGGAAACACGACCGGTGTTTGACATGACGAGAACTATAAAGTCTTATCAGTTTCACTGGAGCTGAATAAGTTCATAAAGCACAACTGGTGTTTGTAGACTACCAGTTGAAAAAGTTTGTATAGGAAAACGTTGATTTCAGATTAACCGTTTCTCTGAGGACAGAGATGTCGACAGGATGGCCGAATGTTAGAGATCTGCAACGAGAGCACAATATACGAAGGCCAAAATCTTCCGTCGCGCCAGTGTTGTGCTTGCGTTGCCGTAATTCTATCTGGAGACGGAGCATAGACAAAACATTACGTCCTCGTCAGGAAGTATCGAGAGCAGTCTCCAGAAAACCATGCTCGAGACATCATGTGTATTCCTATTATTGTATTTTTAATAAATATCTTATTTTAATTGTGGAGTATATTTCTAACATTTGGATTAATTATTTTTAATATATTTCATATCCGTTGTGTCTTTATTACCTATATGTATACGTTTTGTATTAACCGTGTACTGTACTACCTTGCCGGTCATTACCCCGAAAATCGAGAGATTACGGTACTTCCAAATGATATTGACGTAAAACTCCTAACTACTTACAGATAGATCAATTACCTGATAAAGATCAATATGTTGTTACACATAAGTAAGCTAAGGAAGCGTTTTGTTGCCAATTGGAAACTATTCAACCATGGATGCAATTAAAGATCTCTTTAATTTTGTTTGTTTATGACGTTTATTGTTGTTATATCGTCATCGTTACCACCCATGTTCCTTCTAATTTTCAAATGTCGGTACATACAGAGTGCACCGATTATGCATTCTCTTAGTTAAGCTACAAAGGTTAGTCACCTTAACTTTGCCACCCTTTAAATTATTTTTACAATGAAAACACGTCAATAAAGTAAAAATCCAAGCTTCTGCACTGTATAGTACTCGTAAGTAGTATGGAAAAATATCGCATCGCGATACTCGTGTTCATATTTGGACGTTAAAATGCAAATTACAAAGCACTTTCTTGATACAGTTGAAGACACTTCTGGTGAATGGATGACGCCCTGATGGACCCTCAGCTAAATTGCAAAATCTGGGTCCAATTCGACTCCTTATACTTTCTTCCCTCATCATTTTAGTAATGGTTATAGACCTAGCAATAGTTAATATTAACAATAGTAAGGGAATTGGCTTCGAATTCTACAATTTTGGCAACGTCTCTTCTCACCAAGCACTCAGGGGATAGTATTTCTTGCTCTGCAAGAACAGCCGTTCGTTAATTCGTATGTAAGTTTTATAGCGGGCATAAACTACCACGTGCAGTCCACGAAGCGGGCTAAAGGATGAAGCGCATACAAACTTCCGGCAAAGACAAAACCGTCATATGCCAGCAGGAGGTTTGCTTGCATTTGACAAGCTCTGGAAGAGCAATGTAAAGAGAGCGGCGACTTATTGATAACCTGCTCTGACGCAGAGTCAGTACGCTCGGAAATTAACGCAAGTAATAAAAATGAACACGCCTGTCAGCATTATGACACTACAGGGGCGTCGAACATGGGCTGTAGGGATTCCTATCTCGTCAGACGAACCATTACGTAGAGAGGGGCAAGGCCATGACACCCTCGAAGACAGAATGATCCCGTTGGCGCAGTTACAAGAATGAAGCCAGGCCTACCCACTTGCGTAGACGAATAAGGGGGCCATAAATCCCTTTGTTGATGCAAGACCTTAAAAGACAAATGGTACCTAGCGCATTCGATAACAAGGGATTCCAACTCATCCCAGTAGATGAGTCTGGGAGTAGGTCATAAATCCTCCGCCGACGCAATAGGGCAGAAGTAAATATAAACAGGATTGGGTGTAAAAAACGAGGCATTCATTACTTAGTCGTCCATCAAGCTCTAACTTGACACTCGAAATTTCACTGTTAGCAATTCAGTTAATAATCACCCACTATATTTATTTGAGTACTTATTTGTGCATTAACTCATATCTGTTCTTATTATCCACAATGTATTTATTATTTCGATTTACGTGATTGTAAATCAGCAACTAAATTGCCAACCCCAACAAGCCAAAGTTGCGTTTATTAAACGAATATGTTGATCGTCTATGCCACATTCTTTGATGGTCTCTTAAACTTTCGGTATCGAACGTTATTAAAAGCTGTTTCGAAGTCAATGTAACAAGCATAAATGTGACAATTAGCGTCACGTGCCCTTTTAAACAGACTTTTTATACTAAAAAGAGCTTCTGGAGAACCAAGGTTTATTCTGAACTTAAACTGTGTTTCTGTGATATTTTCCTCCAGTCTTCTATAGCTAAATGAACGATGTTGAGTAGAATTTCCAAAGCATGACTTACTAAACTAATAGTTCTATGATCTTCACATTTTGTGGCATTGAGTGGTGTAAATGTTGATACTAGCCACTTCTTTGGTAGCTGGCCAGTTTTTATTGGGTACGCTGGTTTAGTATGAGTAATGAGTAACTTGAGCATTTCTCCGTTTAAATGATCTGGCCTGTGCGATTTGTTGTCTTCTAATCGTTTAATTAGCATGCGTAATTCGGCTTGTGCGATTTCTGCACTCGTTTCTCCTTTTGTGACAGTCTCTATTCCTTGTTTCTCCTCAAAAAGTTCTTATATGTACTCTTGTCATTTATGTATTTTTTATATTTTTCAGCAATGATGTCTGTACCGATATCATGTATTTTCCATATTCTGGTTGTTTTCTTTATTTTCCTATGTGTGTTGAACATGTCGTGTTTCTTCTGCGGACTTTAAATTTCCTGGAATTTCTTGCATTCTAAAATAGATAAGTAATCAAACCAAAAGTGCATCTAGATAGCTACAGTGGGACACGGGTGCAGTTCTATTCTGAAAATGGGATTTTTGACTCCCAACTGAATAATTAATTTTTCAACTAACAACTTTCTCCTGTAGTTGAAGACTGAATTACTTTTAAAATATAATAATTATTTGACTCTGTGAATCAAATACACGTTTCACGTACTTCACAAAATTAAATTCATACTTTCAGTTTGTTAGTAGCATATCGAAGTTTGATCTAACATTACAAAAATAAATAGATATTGTATAAATTAGTTTAATCAAATGTTAACTATTCTAACTTGATTTAAATGAATGTTCTAAAAAATAACCTAATACCAAAATGTAAATTTCAAATTATAATGATCGAAAAACGTCGAGTACTCGAATCACTATAAAATTTAAAAAATAATTTTTTAAAAATTAATTTCTAAATATATTTACAATTGTTTTAATGATTTGCAGCACCAAACTTGCTATATAACTTCTTAATATTTCAGAAGAAATGGGCACTAACCTTCTGATTGTCTATCTTGTACCTGAATGTGTTGTCCCAGCTCCTAACTGGATAATTTCTAGTCAGCAAACACCTCCCTGGGTTGTTCACTACCAAATCAAAACTCGTTGTAGCTCTTTGAAACCTCTATTATGTGGATAGACAGTTCAGCACTCACTTTCACTTTTTAACTGGCTTCGTAGTAAAATGCCATGTTAAATGGAATTAATCTTGAATTTTATATTTGAATAATATTTGTGACTTATAGTCAAATTTGATCGTAGAGAATACTATATTGCTACTACGTATCAAATTATCAACTATTATTCTTCACAATTAATGGGAATTTAACCCTTAACGTGACTATTTATCCTAGATTATCAATTCAAGTTATTTTTTACTACTTGATATAAACAACCCTGTGGTTGCCCTTTACAACACCGCCAGTTAAAACATACAACTGTTACATCACATGATATACATTACATATCTGGATATTATTTTAATTAAATACGGATTTTGTTTTTAACGATTCTTTTGGGAGTATTAGCTGGAGCTCTCCACATTTAGTGCCTTCTGTGTGGTAGTTTAGGTATTCATTTTTAAATATAATAAATATTTCTGGAAGTATTAAATTTAGTTTTAAATATAATAAATATTTCTAGAAGTAGTATCCCTAGAGTAGTATATATAGTGTTGCAAAGAACGAATTTTGGCGATAGATAAAAGATGTTGATTTAAGATTTCAAGATTTTTAGTACGCATTATACACTCTTTTGTGTATAGTAAAAAAATCCCACACAAATGGAAAAGCAACTCGAAACAATAAATAGTCAAATCACCATATAAAATTTAAATCTAATTATTTTTTATGGTCTTAGTAGACTCAGTGCGGTAATGAATACTACCGCACGCTTTTTGAATAAAGAAATACATTGAACCAGAATTTATTGATGAAGATAAAATATTGAACAATACACGTTTGCTTATGGCACTTAACGAGACTCGTTTGATTGCCACAAAACTCGGCTCACCGCCTCGTTTTTGGCAATCAAAGTCGTGTCGTTAAGATGCTCATAATCAAACTTGTATCGTTAATATCTATTAAATGTGATGTTAACGACACAACATAAAATGTCTTTAGGATGACTTTTAAGCTCGCTTATCAGGGCATAATATCCGTTTAACACATCTTAAACGTCATTTGTTATAGGGTTTTATAAAAAAGTACGTCAAATTTCTGACCAACCACGAACCTCGATGCGTCGATGCGTTTTCACATCAATCGTTATCATACAATATAAGCTTTCTAGTCCATTATTTAAGTTATTAAGAAACAGTAGTAGACATATAATTTCGTATCAACCACGGGCATTACTTGATGTTTATACCCTCGGGCGACTTTCAAACCTTCGGGCGACTTTCAAACCTTCGGGCGACTTCCAAAGCCTTGGCCCAGAGGCTTTCGGGGTTCTAAATTTGTCACCCACGGGCGGGCATAAACATCTGCCTAATGCTCTTGGTACATAAATTACTATTAATGGCACTGTTTATAACAGCGAGACATAAATCTGCTATGGCTGTGAATGTATCACTGGTAAGGTAGAAACCATAAGTCACTCACTCCTGTGTTGTTGGCAGCACTGTCAGGCTATGTCAAATTTGAGATTAGCAGGTTAAGTTTTGCGTCAGTCTTTGTCAAATATCAAACACAACCCAACCTGCAAACCTCGAACTTGACTTAGACTGACAGTGCCATCAACAATACACTTTAGTACTGCCAAACGTATATCACGAATCACAGGCGAATTTAAGGATACATTTATTTAATCTCTCGGTAGCCTAGTTTATTTCCAAGTAATTTGTCACTTTGACTTTTCAAAGCTGCCAATTCAAAATTTATGTTTTCTAGATATTTACTGAGTTGTTGAATAAAATTTTCTATGGCAAGAGTGCGTTATTACAAATAATTCGCGAAAAGTGTATAAGATGAAATGCTAATAAATTTTCGTTATGTTATGATTTTCTCAGCAACACTAGTGCTGTTAAATGCATCTTAACGTAACTCGGTAATAAGAAGTTATTAGCACGGTAACATTACAGGATAAAATAATAGCTGTTTTTTGTGTACTGGTCTGGTAGCAACTATCTAGCAGCTTAGCAACGAGTCCGGTAGGGGTGTTTTTATGGCCTAGACCGGTAGCCTGAGAAACACCTGTGATTCGTGGTATACGTTTGGCAGTACTGAAGTATATTATTGCTGTCATTGTCAGTCGATGTCAAATTCAAGGTTAGCAGGTTAGGGTTTTCGTCAGTCTGACAAAGTGAAAACCTAACCTCGAAATTGTATACACTTCAGTACTGCCAAACGTACAACAAGAATCACAGCATTTTTAAAGGAAATATCGTATGATCGAAAACTTATTTATCCTCTAAAGAGTTGTGGAATTACTTTGTTAAAAATGTATGTTCGCAGGGGTGTTAGTGAAAGTCACATTAGCATTTTATATCTGACAGTTTAAGGTTATATCAGTAATGTCATTTTAACAATTACAAACATTTTTGTTGAATACATAAAAATTTTAATTAGAAAAACAGCTACGGCTGTTCAAAGTGATTTCCTCCATTTTCCATACTCAGCACCACTTTGTGTTCAGTATTAAATATTCTGTCAAAGTTAAGTGATTCTGTCAAAAATTGGATAGGTTATATTATTAAGTACTCTTAGTCATCACTGCCAACATAAATTGAATTTTAAATAATCCACAGCCCTCTAGAGGACAAAAGTTTTCGATCATATGGTAGTTTTGGATAATTATTTAATAAAATCAAAATGGTTCTTGTTCAGTATAAAACAAATTATACAATACACGGCCGGTATTCGTATTTAAGGTTTCGCTAGTTCAAATGTCTCACCCTGGCGGGCTGGACCGTGGAGTACTAGCTCGACCATAAATGCATAGTTACCGGCCTAATGTCGTAAATAGCTATTACTACATTACGTCGGTAGCTAAGGATCTGTGGCCGAGCTGGTACATTACGGTCGAGTCTATCAGGGCGAGACACGTAATCTAGCAAGGCCATAAACGCGAATACCAACCGTGTGTCTTTTTTTTGTATACTGAACAAGAGTCATTTTCATTATTGATGAATTATCTCACATTCGTGTTATACGTTTGGCAATACAGAAGTGTATTGTTGGTGGCACTGTCAATCTATGTCGAATTCTGGGTTAGGTTTTGGACCAGTTTGTGTCAGACTGACACAAAATCTAACCTACTAACCTCAAATTTGGCATAGACTAACAGTGCCACCAACAATATACTTCACTACTGCCAAACGTATAACACGAATTACGGGCTTGGTTAAGTGCTACGGGCCTAGGCCACTCAAACGTACCTACGGGACTGGTTCCTAACCTGGTAGATAGTGGTTACTACACCAGTATCTATACAAAAGTATCGTTTTTTGCATAGTTATCATGAAAGTCGTTATTTTTTAACGAAAAATCGTATTGAAAGTACCACTTTTTTTAACGCAAAATCGTGAAAAAAAGTACCCTTTTTCAACTATTTTATTGAAATGTCAATTTGACAGTTGTAAATTCAAAAGTCCATTTCGATTAAATTTCGGGTTACAAGAGATCGCTATATGCAAAAAAACTACGTGTACAACACGTTTTGAGAGTTCCTTTTATAATTTAACTGAAAATTCATGAAAAAAAGTATGACTTTCAAAACTAGTTGAACAAATTACTAGTATTTTGTATACTGGTCTAGTAGCAACTATCTACCAGCTTGGCAACGAGTCCGGTAGCACTTAGCAGCACTTGTGATTCGTGTTATAGGTTTGACAGTACTGAAGTATATACTGTCAGTCGATGTCAAATTCAAGGTTAGCAGGTTAGGTTTGACAAATTGATGCAAAACCTACCCTCGAATTGGACATAGATAGCGTCTCCAACAATACACTTCAGTACTACCAAAGGCTTAACAAGAATCACAGCATTTTTAAAGCAAGTAGTTTGGGATAATTCTTTAATAAAATCAAAATCGTTTTTGTTCTTGTTCAGTATACAAAAATATTTTATACGATACACGTCCGGTATTCGCGTTTCTGTAAATGCTTAGCTACCGGCCTTTTGTCTTAAATAGCTATCAAATTGGTTAAAATTACGTTTGGTGTAATTATACTACATTTTAATTTCGCTTACACTGGTTTCGATATACGTACCTACTTAAAAATGCTCTAAATCTCGTTTGCAGAGTCAAGGATAAAAATTATACAGGGTGTTTCAAAAAGAATGCGACACCAATTGGTCATAGATTATACCTTAGTATAAAGTCCATTCCCAAAGAAGGTATAGGGACACAAACTGACGCAAAACCTAACCTGCTAACCTTGAATTTGACAGAGACTTACAGTGCCACCAACATATTATTCATACAATAAATATTTCAAAGGGAACTTTATGGAAAAACATTTAGAATCAGCCGGTATAAACTTACAATTACACAAACAGTGATGACAGTTAATGAATTCTAAAGCTTGCTGTTGACATTACTTCTATATTCCATGGCCAACCCTTATGTAATTTCATTTTTAACTCACCGTATAAAAACGTGGAAAAATACTTATTTCATAAAATTACTGTCAACGCGCGACAAATAAATTGCTCAGGTTGCTTTTATACACTCCCCTCCAAAAGAAAACCGAATAATTGTTTTTAAGTATATTTTTATACAACAGAAATGTCTGAATAGGCATTTTAAATTTATTTAATGAAGCTATTTTAAATTATATTTTTGTCGTAGGTATTATAATCTGTAATGTACTTAATAACACAGTGACCTTATGTCACTCTTGGTAACAATTAAAATTTGTGTTTGTTTCGCTTAAAACAATTTATTAACTATTTGCTGTTTTAGTGTAAGTTTATCCAAGACCTCATAAGCAGCATGCCACGACGAATGGAAGCTGTAATAAGAGCTAGAGGTGGAAATACACAGTACTAATCAAAGTTGAATTGTTTTTTGATTTTTTTAAATCAAATTGTTGTTTTTCATATTACATATCTTTTCATTTTCCCGATCTTTTTAATGAAAGAATTGCTAATTATTATTATTGTTATTAAGCAATACTTGAATAAGTATAGAATGCATATTCAGACATTTAAAAATGATCTGTTGTATAAAAATTCAATTTAAAAAAATGATCGTTTTATTTTTGGAGGGGAGTGTATTTTTACTTCAAATTTTAAAATCTTATCGACATATCTAATATTGCCTATTAATTTTATCAAAATATTTAATAATACCTATTGATTTTAAGTTCAAGGCAATAAAATATCTGAAACTACAAAAATTGGCTCAGTATTCACTGTTCTTTAAAAAACCTAATTGGAATTTTGTGTATAATTATTAGAGAAGCCGCCAGTATTTGACTGCATCGTAATTATCATGGAGGTTTTGTATGTTTCGTTCGTCAACGCAGCATCCTGTATAACTTAAAGAAGTAATGTTGGATGAGCTGAGCGGAATTATAAGAATTTTTATAAAACACTATTTCATGCATAATTTACCAAATGTTCAATGCAAGAATGCGGTAAACTTATGCGGACTTTTTAAATTATATTAGTGCCATACCCCATACTACATTTTTAAGTCAACCTGGCATGGAATTTTGCAATTAGGTATATTTTATTTATGTGTTTTACGCTGTTTAAATGTTGTTACCCGATTTTGACCGTTTAGTTCACTTCCTCACTCAAAAACGTAATTTTCTGGACTTAACACCTGTGACACTTGCACGGCAGTAAAACCCTATGCTAGTACATAGTTGAAAACAAGCAAATTGAAATAAATAAATAATTATTATGAAACAATTTCGTCTAATGAAGCTATTTTAAATTATATTTTTACAGGAGGTATTATAATCTGTAATGTACTTACCGCAAATATAGCTTTAGCGTCTTACACAATAAATAGGTCCCGGGTGGTGAAGCTTGAACACGCGTCCACGTTCGATCAGTAGAGTTAAGCAATGCTCTTTCTGGTCAGAACTTGGATGGGAGTTCCATGGCTGCTTCTCTCGGCGCCTCGTGATACGCCTGTCACGGAAATAGTTGGTCTCGGATGTCATAATAACATCATGACAGTCGTTAGTGGGGTTGGAAGTTCCCATAAAATGTACAGCGACGCCTATAATTGGCATAACGGCTGTTGGTTGAGTACCAAAAAAAAAGTATTAGTGTCACTACTATAAGCTACAGATCACATCTACATAAGTCATACACGCACCAATGATCGTGGACGCGTCGTACAAAATGCAAAAGTTACTGTTATTCGACTCGTCAGAGGAAATCATAAATTATGCTTATATTGGTCCGGCAAAACCATATTGCGATTTGCTTAATATGTAACTTAATAAGATCTTATTTTATTTTTTGCATTCTGGAGATTTGGCATCCAATCGAGGTTAGTAATTCAGTAATTGAAATACCACAAAGTAATTAAATTGCCTAGAGTAATTTCAATTACCACAGGTAATTCAAATACTTGTAAAGTAATTTAAATACTTTAGAGTAATTTAATTACACAAAAGTAATTGAGTAATTGAATGTAGTAATTAATTACTTTCAAAAAGTAATTTTCAAGTAGGTACCTACTTTTTAACAAAAATGGCAATTCCCAATTACAATTACCGCATTTTGAAAAGTAATTCAATTCCAAGGCAAATAAACAAAAAGGAATTTAATTAGTAATTTAATTACAAAGTAATTAATTACTGCCCAGCTCTGCTTTTAGTCTCATTGAAACAGATTCAATATCGTTAAATGTGGTTTATACATGTGTGCAGTATTCAAGCTGTTTTTCGCCCTTTGTTGTAGGTTAATGAATTGGCTGGGACTAGTTTTTTGCGTAGGTGACAAAAATAGCACTTAATAAATTTGGCTACATCGCACGTTTCCCGCTAAGGGTTTAAAGCACTACGCGAGTCGTTACAAGGTGGCTTCGGCACGGATGTGACGAACGTCAGACAGTTGCCGATCGCAGATGGCAGTGTAATTCGATCGTTGCGTCGAGTAGCAGCAGCTTTGTGCGCCTGCAGTGCCTGGTGTGGTTTTTGAAATAAATCGGCTCTCGCCTTTAGTTGCAATAATTGTGTACCAGATTCGAGTAGCAGTTTATGTGTAAATCGAGAAAACGCTTTAAATAGGGGCACTTCTCAAAAAGGTGTCGCATGACAGCGAATGCCGGAATAGGCGACTTACTGACGACCAAAACGAAAATGAAGATTTATAAGGTCCCAATGTTACTGCAGATTGTTAGAAGTCCTGAAAGCATCACTTGTGTCATCAAATTTATTTGAATCCAGCGGCAGGTTATTCACGTTGTGTTGAGTCATCAAGACTTCCAGAACGTGCCTAATTTCTGTTCCCAGAACTGATTTTCAGGACTCTTCGACACAGCCGTGCGAATAATAAAAGTGCGTGTCTTGTGAGAACTTACATAACTAGCGCCTGCATCCTTTTCGAGGAGTATCTTTCGCAAGTGCCAGCCCATACCTGCGATATGATTATAATCGACAGTTGTCAACACAATTTCTACAGTTACACCGTGCGCCTCACGAAAATCAACGCCCTGTGCACGAATAAGATGTCCAAAGCAGAGTCAGTTTTCATCCGACCAAGAGTAGGATATCGAGCAAAGAACGACCCTGGAAAAAAAATACAAAAAAATTAAAAATAAATAAACAAAATCAACCTAAAAAAATTAATATAATCTTAAAATAAAAATATAAAAAAAAATTAAAAAAAAAACACACTGAGGAGTTGAGGGGAGAAAGAGAGAGATCAATTAGCTGATAGTTTTTATAACTTGTGCAATCATTTTTGTCAGCAATTTACAACGGTTATTACACAATTTATGTTTCAGGGATATCGGCAACCACCATTGTGGTCAGTGTATGTTGTAACCAAAATTTGCCTAATCAAATAGGCTTTGAAATTGTAGATCTAAAAGCCAGCCGCAGGCTGGTGTCTCTTTTATTGCAGTATTTTCCGTGTGGAAACTGCCTAATCATATAACAAATATTTAATTTTCCATTATGAAAGCTGGAGGTGTGGTGAGCCAAGCGAGATAAATGCGGATTAACACTCGAAGCATTTGGCATTTTTCCTGGGTTTGCAGCGGTTGCGCCTCCATTCATTCAAAATTAATTAATTAGCACTGCTGATTTAGCATATTGCCCTTTGGAGCAGCTGTACGCGAGTTTGGATACAATAGGGGAAAAATGTGTCAGTGCTCTTATATACAGAATCTTTTCTCAACGTGGCTTGGACCAGGCTGCAACTTCCAATATTTTTATAGTGTATTAACCTAACCCTTAAAAATATCGCTAGTGTCACTTTGACAGCTGTTTGAACACTGCAAAATGATACAAGATTTGATAAAATATACTTTTTATGTCAAAAAGGTAAAGAAATAAACTAAGCTTTAGCTTTTTTAGCATTTTAAAGGTATATTGTACAAAAATTGTGTAAAAATAATAACATTTGCAGTGCTCAAACAGCTGTCAAAGTGCCATTAGTGATATGTTTAAGGTTAGGTTAATACACTGTGAAAAATATTAGAAGTCGCAACCTGCTCTAAGTTATGTTGAAAAAAGAAGACTGTACAGGGTGGCTCAAAAACTATTTGTCAAATGGGGAAAATAGTTTTGTTGTTAATGATCGTGTTCATTAGATGAAAGTGCAGAGCGAAATTGAAAATTCAAATCTCGAAATTGGGCATAGGTAAAAAGGAAGGTTAAGAAAGATAGAGGTGTAAATAAATATTGTTATTCGAAAGACGCAATAGAATGATGATGCAATTAGAATTTTATTAAGGACAATTAATAATGTAAAACCGTACTCTTACACACAGTATAGTCTGTGGTTGGGTGCTCGTCGAACTATTTCGAAACAGATTTTTTACAGAATTTTGACTGGGCAAGAAAAAACAGAATTTGCAGAATCTATATTAAGCAATTCGGTTAATATAGTCCACCATCATATTTATGGTTAGAATCATTGTTAATATTTTTACAAAGCTTGTCTGTTTAGATAGGTAATGACGCTGTGTTATAAAACAACGTACAAAACGCAAGCAACTTCACTTTGTTACAAATAAAGTTGCTTCTCTCCTTGCGGCATCAGTAGTTTCTATCAAGGCGACAGGTTCAATGTTTGCGATCTGCAATTTTGTTTTACCTATTACAAATGCGCAGTACGATCTTGCAGCCCAGGCGTCTTGGACGTTTTATGTACCTTCAGAATTATTTATACTGCGGTAATAATCTGATAATTTTACTTTAATTACAATAACAAAAACAATTGATTAATATATCGGTATTGGAAGTAACTTAACCTTACGGCAACATAAAAGTAAAAAAAAATAATGATAATAGTTGGATAAGGGATAACGGAAAATTAAATTAATACTTCGATAGGATAGCTGTCAGCTAGCTAAATTTAATTAATTAAATGTGACCACTATAACTAAATCAAGGAAATGAAATTAAGAAATAAAGTGTGGAATTTTTTTATAAATATTTTATAAATGTAAAAATACGGTGTACATAAACATTGTTAATTCTAATTTATAGAAAAAAAAACACGTCTGCTTAGCATTCGGTAGGACGGCGAGTTTGATTCCCCTGGCCGTTTGCTCTGATTCAGGTTTTTAGGTGTTTTTCTGAGTCAACAGAGTACCTTCTCTGAGGCGAATGCCGGGGCAGTACGTCTTCACCTTTCTTGGCCTCTCTTCCATTCTCCACCCCTCCTTTCGCTCACCCATCCTATAATTTTCGTTCTTGGCTGAAGAGGGACGCAGGTCCCTATAGCAGCCCGCTCCCAGTTGAGGGAATTGAAATGACCCTGAACTTTTCCTTTCTTTTTTATAGAAAACAGACAAACTTACGTACTACATACACAGATTGTGGCGACTTGTGCGAATATAGGACTTGAACGATGATTGAGTTTTCACGATAGGCATTTTGATGTCAATTATCTGTCACATTATTACCATATTTGTGTTCTTGTTAGAATTATCAAAATGTGTGATCATTTATTAATTGGCTGAAATTCAGTATGTGCAACAAGGAATTTATCCGCTGTAGCTTTTGAAAACCGCCCCACCCTTCTGCGAGGGCAATACATTGAATTTCACATCGAAATCAAGGTGCATTATAGTGTCACACAGCAATTATTTTGCGCTAGTTCCTATGTTTACACTAGCCACCTCCAACTTCTATGCAAAATATTAAAAAAAATAAAATTTTTAGCGGTACAAAATTACAGGTTTTGTAGAATTTGAATTACAATTTACGATCCTGTTGATTTCTTTGTTGTTGTTTTAACCACTTAAACAACTAATTCGGAAACTCGAAATTGTAAAAAACATTGCCGAAATATATTTGTGTGATGAATTTCAGCATATAAGTGATGTTGTTGCAAACTGCAACTTAGCAAGTTGCAGCTAGAATAGTGTGATAATTAGTGACGTTGATGGTGAAAGCGATTTTTCTTTGTTTTTCTAATAAAAGTTACAAAACTAGTTGTGTTGGGATAGCTTTTTTTTTAAAATAAAAATCAGCCTTTTCGAAGAATATAAAAATAAAAAATTCAAAATATGAATATGCACACACATCTTTCTCCGCCAAAGCTAAATAATAAAAAAAATTTAGAATGCAATATATAGGACAATTAGTTTGCTTAGTAGTTAATACCCTATTTGCAAACTTTGAAGTAGAATAAACTCTTACTCGTAGAAATATAAATTAGAACAGGGATTAAATATTGGATATTTCTTGAAATTTTCTCTAATTTTTACACCAATATTCTTTTCTGCACAAATATCATGGAACATTTTGGAGTCCATAATTTGGCAACACCAAGTTCCAAATGTATCATTATTTTGATTTTCATATGCTTTAAATAGGAATAGTTATTTGTCGTAGTTAAATCTTTTGAATTACATGCATACTCAACAGGGTTGGCATAAATCGTCCAATGAGGAAAAATTCCCATTGTTAAAAGCGGTTTTAAACCGTCCTGTAAGAAACATGAATTTTGGTCTTTTTTTTTTCACTTTTCCATATCAATTATTTTCGGTAGAATTATGAATGAGCAAAAATTATGAAATACTAGCAAGATGCCTGTTCTTCGTACGGGCAACAAATGTTTTTACTTCTAAATCTCAAATGAATTATAGGGCGCCCCCCTAACGCCTAAAACAATTTTGTAGGAAAAAAGGAAACAAAATTCTTCGGAAAAAATCCCTCCACAACTGTTTTATACTTCAGATACCCTCTGGAAATGTGTACGTAATTGTAATTCCCCTTGTATATATTGATAAAACTATAATTTTAGTATAACGATGAGATAACATTAAAATATATATGTACAAACAACAAACTAAATGTTATATTAATAAATTATAGCAAGATACCCATTTCCAACACTTGGGGGTGGAATTTCAGAAATTCTATTTTTTGAGATATTGAGTAGTAATTCGTGAAAACACACTTTACTCCTTTTCATCCCTTAGGGGTGGAATTTAGAAAAATTCTTTCAGTCCATATTATCCTGAAATAAACCCACAGCGAAAAAAAATTAATAAATTTAACGCCCTACCCCTTTTCAGTTTTCCCTTTTTCCGCTTTAGGGGTAACATTAAAAATTCCTTAAACCCCCTTTTTAAATATTTTAAGAATACATGTGTAGCCAAAACAAAAACAATGTTCTAATACAATAAACATAGGAGATACGAAGGGTTTTTTAAATAACCCCGAATCCAGATTTGCACCTTTAGAATTGATTTGGGAAAATCCTGAAACGTGTTTTTAGACATTTGTATTGGATACCTATGCATACAATAAACCAAGTCGATATCTTATCAGGTTAAGAGATATTGAGGAATTCCTGAAAACACTGTTTACCGCTTTTCACCCCCTTAGGGGCAACATTTTAAAATCCCTTAAACCGCTTCTAAATATTTTAAGAATACATTTATATGTCAAAAAAGAATGCTCTAGCTCAATAAACATAGAACATAGGAACAGTTCTTTAATTCACCCCGAATCCAGATTTGCACCTTTAGGGTTAATTAGGGCAAAATTCTGAAATGCGTTTTTAGACACTTGTGTTGGATACCTATGCAAGCAAACACCAAGTCGATATCTTATCGGGTCTAAGAGATAATCAGGAATTCGTGAAAACACAGTTTACTCCTTGTCACCCCCTTAGGGTTAAATTTTCAAATTTCCTTAACGCCCTTTCTAAATATTTTAAAAATACATTTATATGCCAAAAAGAATGTTCTAACTCAATAAACATAGGAGATACGAAGGGTTCTTTAATTCATCCCCAATCCAGATTTGGTAGTATTTGCATTGATAATCTTTGCAAGCAAACACCAAATCGATATCTTATCGGGTGTAAGAAATCTTGAGGACTTCGTGAAAAACACATTTTACCCCTTTTCACCCCTTTAGGGGTCGAATTTCAAAAAATCTCTTCTTAGCACCACCTTACGTAACAAATTGGACCTTCAACCCAAATTTCAAGTTTTTAGTGCAGTGGTTTCGGCTCTGCGTTGATTAGTCAGGGTTGTGACTTTCCTTTATATACACAGGGTGATTTTTGAAAACGATCCACCTGAGGTATGTTAGAAACCAAAAGGGAATTAAAAATTTCCGAAAACAGGTCCACTTATATGTCAAGGGGGAAACGGTTTGACCTATGATTCGCACTTTTGACGTTTACCCCCTGCGCCTCCACGAATACCTCCCCAAAAATTTTAAATGGAATGGTGTCACTTGCCCACGTTTTTTATTTTCTCATACATTTTATGAGAAAGTTTATCATCAGGCGGATCGTTTCAAAAAATCACCCTGTATATAATAATATACAGGGTGATCATTTGAAAACGATCAACCCTGTATATCTCGTGAACCACACGAAATATCGAAAAAAATGTTTAAGTGCTTTTCTATACAGGATGGGGGACACACGAAAGCGTAATACTCACGCCGCCCTCCCCCCCCCCCCAATCCAACCTTGAAAATCTTAAATGGCACTATGCCCTTTGTGACACACCTCAAATTAAAGGTCTTTTAAAATGCTGTCTTTTTACGCAAAGAAAATGAAAATTGATAGATTTGTTTTAGAGAAATTTAATATAACAATTAGACAAAATAGCACAGGCCGTGCAGAAACAATTAAATTTTAACGTAACTGTTCAAACTGTCCTCCATTTTCGGCTAAACACTGATAGAGTCTCTGTTCAAATCCTGATCTAACATTCTGAAATACCTCTCGTGGAATAGACCTACATTCGTGATTTATTTTTTGCAGTAGATCTTGAATATTTTCTGGCTCAGTTTTGTAAACTGTTGACTTTAAATGTCCCCAAAGAAAAAAATCTGGGGGTGTTAAGTCAGGGGATCGTGGTGGCCACTCTATCGGTCTTCCTCTACCGATCCATTTATTCGGATAATTGTCGTTTAAACCACTGCCTGACCGGTAAAACATCTTTTTGAAAACGAAGCTCCTCTTCTGCTAGAAGTAAGTTCCTTTTTTCATCACGTTGATTTTATAGAGCCTCTATTATTAAAATATTGCCATTTAAGTTCTCTGCTATAAATACAGGACCAATTAAGCATCTCCCAATATACCAGCCCACACATTTATTTTTTGCGGCCATTGGGAATGGCCCTCTCTAAAGATGTGCGGATTTTCATTGCTTCAATAGCGACAGTTATGTTTGTTTACAAATCCACTAAGATAAAAGGTACAGGGTTATTCATTATAAATTACCCACCCCTTATCATCGTTATTATTGTCTATAGAAAAAAAAGTTTTAAATAAAAGTTGTGTGGTTATGACTGAATTTTGTTTAAATGCTATCAAAAGTACAGTGGCGTACAGGTTTAAGGGGATACAAAAAAGTAATATATTTTTTTAAATGGAACACCCTGTATATTATTAAATTTTTGGAATGATCTTTTTCTCCTGATTTCAAAAATATATTATATGTTACCTCTATATTATACCGTTTTTGAGTTATTAACCGTCGAATATCTTAGTTAAAGTAGTTACTGTAAATATGGAAAAGTTAACATTATTAAAGTAAGCTATGAAAATGACAACTAATGTTTGATAAGTGACATTTATTTAATGAAATAATCAAAATGGTTTACAGTGAGGAAGAAAAAGTCCAATATTTACTTGTTATACTATACAAAATAATAATAAATAATAATATTCGACGTTTAATAACTCAAAAACGGTATAAGGTAGGGGTAACATATGGTATATTTTTGAAATCAGGAAAGAAAGATCATTCCAAAAATTTAATAATATACAGGTGTTCCATTTAAAAAAATATATAACTTTTTTGTATCCCCTTAATTATGCACGCCACTGTACTTTTGATAGCATTTTAACAAAATTCAGTTATAACCACATAACTTTTATTTAAAACTTTTTTTTCTATAGACAATAATAACGATGATAAGGGGTGGGTAATTTATAATGAATAACCCTGTACATTCATCACTAAAGCAAATGTTTTTTAATACATTTGGATAGATGTTTATCATAGCTGTCATTGTTTCGCAAAATTCAATTCGTCATCAAAGTCTTCTTTCGGCTAATTCATGATAAATCTTCATCTTATACGGATGAAATTTGTTAAGTTTCATAACTTTCTGAACTGCACCATATGAAATTCCAGTTATGGCAGAAGGGAATTATTTGGATTTATTGCAAATTGTCCTAAAACTTCGATTTGCGCTGCTTCATGTAGAACTCTAGGCTGATCTCTTTTTTTATTCGCAACAGATCCACTTTCTCTAAATTTTCCAACCAACTCCAAAACATACTTGTGTGAAACATGCTTGTCCGGATGATTTTCGTTGAAAGTAGCAGCGGTTCTTTGGGCACACTGATTTTCGGCACCGTAAATAAAAATAATTTCAATTCTTTCAGCTAACGTGTAAACATTTTTTAAATTTCACAAAAATCTCCAACCTTAAGTAAACCACACACAAACACTGTAATTACTGTAATATTAAATTTGCACAAAAGTCAAAACATCATTCAATTGTTTCTGCACAGCCTGCTATTTTGTCTAATTTTTATATTTCTTTAAATTTCTCAAAAACAAATCTATCGATTTTAATTTAAAGATCTAAACGAACATCAACAATTATTATTGCCAAACACTTTGACAAGTACTGACAATAAAAACATCCAGTAATGGATTATGACAACAGCCTCCTATGCGTTTTAAAAGCTCCCTTTTGTTTTAATAACTTAAACACCTTTCCCTTAATATCTCAAAAACGAATCAACCGATTTTAAAAAACAAAACGTCAAAATGTAGATAGGTAATACAAAGGTCTTTCAAATGAGGTATCACATAATAGCCCTTGCCATTTAGAATTTTTGAGGAGGAGGCTCTGGAGGGTGGGGGGATAAAACGTGTTATGCAACCTTTATGTAAAAATATGTCCCCCTCATTAATATTGTTGACGTGTCTCTGCGATTTCTTTAGAAAGCCTTGTGCACCGAGATATTGGGGGTGGATCGTTTGCAAATGATCACCCTGTATATATAGATTATAGAGAAATAAATAAAAAGTGAATGGTGATGGTGCAGACCTTCTTGGTCTCTGTTGTTTAAGCGTTATTGCTCACGTCTCACACACATATAGCTGCTGGTTTAATTAAAACTCATAGTTTGCAATTTCGGGATAATCCTTTTGACGTAAGAAAGTGTTTTTCAGTGTTGATTCAATCGTTAATTTTTTTATCTATGTCATTTGTATCTCTTCTGTCGAGTTAGCTTGGCTCAAAAGTTTTTTTAATCAAAACTGGCTAGGAACACTGCTGCCATAAAACGATATCTGACATTTATTTATCTCTTTAAAAAGTACTTGCAAAATATGACATTTATATGATGGAAAATTCATGGAAAATGTGTTTTTGCATACGTAGCCCTTGCGTAAAACAATAATTTAGGAGCTGGTAACTCGTGGCAGTACATTAAGTTTCCAGACATATGCGTTATGATTTATTGCAAAATCGCTTACATAACTGTTGTTTATAGCAGATAATAAATACAGGAACTATTCATAAGAACAGATATGTGAGTCAGTGGCAAGTGTAACAGTAAATTACTGTTGTTAATTTTTGTTTTTTAATTCGTGAGGTTGTGTCATCCACTTGGCCTTGATAAAGACTGCAAAATCCATTGTTTATGGCCATGGGTGAGAGATTCATTTCAGGAATTTGGTAATGGGAGTGTATGTTTCATAATTCACTGTCTGGTGGGTTCCACACGTCTGGTTTAAGGAAGCAGTTCTAGAATTTGCTGTTGCGCCAGAAACATGAAACTTAATCAGGTTCTTAAACTTACACAATTGTGTTGTTTTATGTAGGGGTGTCTCTGGTTGCTAAATGAATAAGTTTAATTTGGATAGTTGAGTATTACATGAAAAAGTCCCATGTATACAGGGTGTCCAAAAAAATCCCCAAGTAACGCACCGTAGAGTTAATCCGCCATTTTTTGGACAGCCTGTATAAGAAATAGAAATAGTTCTTCCACTACCTACAAAAATCTTCTATTTCCATATCCACATGCGTTGGCAAAAATTGAACTTTTCCATACAAGTGCAGCAGTTAAACCCGGGGTTGTAGAGGTCAGAGTCGAGGGTCGGTATAAATTACCCGATTCCGACCACCATTCTACAAGAAGACTCAGACCCAGGGTTGATAAAAAATCACGATTTTCATTACTTTGAAATTGTTAATTTATGATTCTAAATAGCAAATATTAAACAAGATTATAATTATGTAATTTATTATAATCAACCAGCATTCCCAAAGCTTGCAAAATTCGTCATGAGCCGGTAAAGTTGATCAGGTAGATGAAATGGAATGGGGGGAGGGAGGGGTCAGGAGCCCGACTCAGATTTTTTTTACCGACTCCACAGCCCTGATTAGAGCAATTATTAGTGTAACAAAAAGCTTTGTTTATTATAAGTCGTTCAAATAGTTCTTATTTTTGTTTTTACAAAAAAAAATCTTGTAAAGTGGGGTAAATTATACTGACTCCGACTCCACTCAAAAGTTTCGACTCTGACTCGATAGCCCTTCTTTGTACGATGGTTTTTGTGTTAGGAATCTCAAACAGTATAAAGGATTTCTGTCTTCAATGGTTTTAAACTGATGAGAAGTGAGCCCAACTATTAACACCACCTAAAAATAATTATTAAGATCTTGAATTCTCTTCAAGTAGGTGTCTAGTAAACTAGCTGCTTTTAAGATGTTTTTGTAGATACTTCTAATTTTATTCAACTGAATATCTTGAATTGCTGCTATATCACTAATACATTATACATTTTTGTATGGTGATGTTTTTCGTCGTTAATTGTGTCCACAATGTGAAACTTTTAAGGACCTTGGTTTTTATTCAAAATGTGCAGCACTTTCATATTTTTTTCTTCGACTTATAATAATGATTGAAATACTAATGCTGCCATTTCTTCTATACAGTGAAAGATTTTTCATGCTGAACATAGGAAACCACAGACCCTTAAGGGTCTCTAGCTAACCACTATTGTCACTTAGCAACCCAATTTTTAGTTATCCCCTATGTTCAATTTCAAAAAATCTTCATTGTATATCACAAGATTCAGGCATTCTTCACTAAATGTGTCTCGGTATTTTTCTGTGAAAAGAGCACTCATAAACACTTGCAGCCTTTGATATAAAAAAGTTAACAACTAGGATAACATTTCCTAGTAAACGAAATGAAAATGATTCCTTGCATCAACTTTATAGCACTCAAAAAATGTTTTGCCTAAATTCATACTAAAATGGAAATCTTTAAAAAACTTGTTTTTCAAAGGGGTAGTGGAAAAAATTGTATATGCAACACATTACCACATACGAAAGTATGCATCTTTTTCTATGCATGTTTTGTGATGGAAAAATTTCACGCTTTATTACTAAATGCAAAGTAGCTAGGTATTCTACTAATGAAAGTAGCAGTAGTTAAACAAACTATTTATAGTGTTTTTGGAACATAAAAATTGCCTATGAGTGTTGAACCCAACGACACACATTTTTTCCTATATGTGATCACACCAGAAGTGGAATGCTGTAAGTGGTTTAATTTCTCGAATGTTGCTGAATAATGAAATTGTCACTGTAGTGGCTAGTTGGGGTAATTTTCGATGAAGCCAAAAATGTTCGAAGTATTTGTATGCTTTTTCTTGTACATTCTGTTCGGCTCCTTCAAGTTGCTTTTTTTTATTCTAAAAATCGATATAATGAGTTTTTAGCCTATTACTGCTAATACCTTATATCGCTTTATTTTTTATTTTTAGTGCCAAGTCGTGGTAACTAATCAATCATTTCAATTTTATCCTGTGTATTGATTTATCTTTGCATTCTAACATTGTGTGCACTTTAGTACTGCATGTAGTGATGTAAAAAACGCGTTTTTTTTTAAATCGAATAAAAAACCTAGAAAAGAAACAGGTAGGTATGGTTGGCGGCATGTAAGCAAACGACAAAGTTTAAACTTATTTTGGTTTTACTTGCACTTTAAAGTTCAAGAAAACTACAGCACAGACTAGACAAATGTTTAATAAATAACAGTAACATTTTATACCTACTGCCTACTCGTATTACTCACAGAACAGCAAGCGTATGCATGCGTCTATGAGAGCACCCCCGCCCCACC
>CALNHX010009934.1:0-44801 GCA_940337035.1 Agriotes lineatus
ATTGTTTGTATGTTGTAATGACTGTAGTACACTTAATGACTCTGATAGTATCAGAAATTTATTATAGTTTTATGACAGTGCAAAATTCAAGCACTTTTTGGATTGTAAACAGTTCAGCGTTATATATGGAACGGTATTCACTTAATTTATAGCGTTCGACTGATTCTCCACTGATGAACGCACAGCTTGTTTCATGCTCTGGCTTTGGTACGTAGGTATATACAGGGTGTTTAAAAAATATTTGCCCTAATGTTTTAATTTATTTCTTGCACTAGCTCAGGTTATGACAAACATCTTATCTCAGGTGGGTACTTGCGTTAGAAAATTCTATCAAAATAATTGTACAAATTGTGTAGTTATTGACAAGTTATTTTAGAATGATTTTAAATCTTTCAACTGCCACTGTCAACTTACTAATATGGCACTTAGCTGAATTTATATTTGATTAACACAAATCAGTTCCAATATACTGAAAAAAGAAAGTATCTTTTTAAGTAATTTATCATTCCACTGTTAATACTAAATAATGTTTATTAATTACACATACCTGGTTATCTTCCCCTTTTAAAGTGGATCCAATTCTCTTGTAAACAGCATCACAAATATAACTAAGCTATTTTGTCACATGTATATGCATATTCAACTAGAAATCCCACTTCAATTAGAATCCCCAGTGTTACAATGAACCAAGCTCAAGTGTCACGCTACAACTTCAACAGCCACCCAGCTCTCCCAGATGATAGATCCTTTATTACATACAACTGCAAATCCAAGATGTAATCCTCTTTACAGCAACCAACATGGTATCCAAGGTCTATTCCATTTCATCAACACCTACCCAAATGATGAATTTGTGACAGCAAGCCCAATGAAAATCTAATTCACAGATTTTCTCACCTCAATTGTGACCCGCACGAACTTGAACCAGCAATCTCCGTTCCAGGTTATAATTAATCCATTAATAAGTATATGCCAGCATACCCATTCAAATTATTTACAGGTATCTGCGTATTGACAGAAATCCATATCACAGCTCTTCCAGTCAACGCAGTTAGTACGGACTCGTCTCACCAATTCTGATATTCATAGTTTTCTTTTTTTAACTAATTAGTCCTCTTCTTCTTGTTCAAATATGTCTCAGTTTTAAATTATCAATTATTCCATTATTATTAATAAATTTTTCTTTTTCACCCTTATATAGCACACTATTAATAAACTTTGATTATAAAAGGGTTTAATATATAACTTTTTCTTAATATAAAAGAATGATGTCTACATTTTTTAAAATCGAAATCAGTTGTTATCTAATAATAAATTTTACTATAGCAATTCTCAATTTTAACATAATGTTTTTACTACCATCCTGGATTACTTTTTACCAAATACAGTAGGTTTTCTTAATTATTCTGACAAATTCCAGGTAACTTATTTAAATATTAATTCAGCTTATGACTTTCATATTGTTTCAGACTATCTTATAGTTTGTTCTAATTATTTACTTTTTAATTATAAATTGCTCTCTGTTAACTTTAATAACCATTCATTTTTAATCCAAAGATAATGATTTTAATTTTTTTAGAGCATTATTTTGTATAGCTATATTGTTTAAATTTTTGATTGATTTCACTCTTGTACTTTTAATAATTAGATAGTTTTTCTATCTAAAATGACTTCCTATCGAGTATTTTTTTTAACAATAGATCGGCAGTCCTGGTCTGTAACTATCACAGTATAGAGTAAGGTACATTTGATTTTGGGCGTATTTTGTAGAAGTTAGGGAAATGTGGAGATTAAATTTTTTGATAATTGATATGGTTTTGGTTATGAAGCACCTTTCGGGTGTAGTTAACCAATTGTAGATCTGGACGATATTTTAGTTACATTTGTCTTGCGATGTTATATAAACTAATAGTGGGAGTTGTTCTGTATGCTCCCGTAACTATTCGGATTCCGTTATTATATATTGTGTCAATTGCTTTGGTAAGTTTTGGAGAGCATCGTCCATAGATAAAGCTTCCGCATTCTATTTTTGATCTGATTAGCGTAATTAGGATTTTAAGCAATATCTTCTGTTGCCCCCCTTATTGCTGGTGAGAGCTTACTTCCAGTACGTCTTCTAACAATCGTTGACACCGATGTTTAGGTCTTCTACTCGTATATGGGGTCTCCAGGTCAATTTTGGCAAAATATTAATCCTAAAGTTTTAATTTGAGTTACATATTCTGATGATGTATTGTTGAGTTTAATTATTGTTTTGTTTTGTTGATATTTTGTGTGAAATGGTATACACTAAGTTTTTTCAGCTGATAATTTATCGTAATTTGCTTTACTCTATTCTATTAAAGAATTAATAGCTATATGAAATTGTCTTTAAAGTAGTTAGGTTGGAACTTGTCGATTATAATATCAAATCGTCTGCATAAAGAAGATATTTAACGCCAGTTGGCACTCTTTTTGCAATGTCAGTTACCGCTATGAGGGATAGTGCTACACTGAGCACGGAACCTTGAAGTACACCGTTTTCCTGATTTTGAATATTCGATACTGTATTTTTTATTCTAGTTTTGAAAATTCTGTTGGAGAGGAAATTTTTGATAAAATTGATTATATTACGTTTGAGATCCCATTCCAATAATAGTTTTACTATTTCGTATGTCCAAACTATATCATATTCCCGTTTTAAATCACAGTACACTGATACCAAATATTCAGCATCGGCATTAAATGTTGAACACTCAGTAACAAAAGGGGTGGTGGATAAACATCAAGTGTGCACAACAGCACGACGGTTAATGCCCAAATAACCAATGTATCCCTTCGCGAAATTTCAATGGCCAACTCAGTTTAATCGGTGAGTGGGTGGATTCAATTTGTTACAATTAAACAAACCACAAATATGCAAAAGGTCTAATTTTGTCAGGGTTTTAAAAGAAAGGTATAAGAAGCTAGATAAACCAATGAACGTTGCAACGAGCAGCTAAGAAGGCAGGCATTAAGGCATATAACGGAAATTGTAAGAATCGGCAATACAGTTTAAAAAGCGAAGAAAAGCAGACAACAGATGGACCAATAATCGTGTGTAAAAGTAGACAGGTGAATTCGAAGGAAGCCTTAGTGCAGGAAGTACTCTAACTTAAATAATCAGTGCAGTGACGCGTGTGGACCATTAAAAGCAATTAATAAAAAAAGTGTAGTGGCGCAAATACACTGATAATTAGTTATAAATGTAAACAATTATATTAAGGATACGATTTTGTAAATAGTTTTAGTTGTAAGCAAATTTAGTGTTAAAAGTAATCAATTTGAACTTGGTCAATATCCGTTTTTTATTGATATTACACTTGCAATTGTTTATGACGGATTTTCAAGAAGAACAAAAGAATAAATTGTAAGAATTATTGTGTTGAAATGTGCTCCACTTTAAATAAATTTTTCATATAATAAATAAACAGTTATCAGCATAAAAAGTATACAGTTTTATTGACTGCATGTCCAAGGTGGTGTGGTAGTATTTGTAGAGATTTCCGACACAACAAAGTAAAAAGTTCTTCGAAGCTCCGTTACCATAACCTAGCAGCCGATGCAGCCCAAGTTCAGATCACTGCGTAGAGCCAAGCGAGTTAACACAGCCCAGAGGGGAAGGTACCAGGTCATAGAGCAGCCTTCTAAAAACGTGTCCTAGGAGTTTCATCAGGATCAGCCCCAAAGCAGCCCAAGAATTGTATCAGCGTCTCCTACAAGTTCCCGATTCAAGATCGGTAGAGAACAGGTACCGTTTTGGCTAAACCTAGCTACGTTAGGTCCGTGAAATTTATGTGTATGTAAGAAGAGTCAATACTTAAGACAATCCAAGCATTTTCCGTGGAGGTAAAGCAAGTGCAGCTAGCAATATTGGCCGAGTCCATAATTTGAGGTTAGGCGAAGTTGGAACCCAAGCGACGCTTCGAAAAACAATTGAAAATTTGCCCGCGTCTCTTTTACGGGATCGACAATCAAGTGCTGGAAAAACAAATGACAATTAATGCCGCCAAAACACCCAAATTCAAATAATTACCGGTACAAACTGATAAGTTGCACGTTGTTTTTAAGTCACTGACTGCTAATTTGCCAGCGGGATCCATTTTGGTGTAGCATTTGACCTAATTTCGAATATTTGCTTATGCGCATTAGAACTAAGACGGAAAACAGATCCGTACTCAAATAATTTGAAAAACTACACATTCAACCAGGAACCCAACTGAGAGGCGTGATTGTTTTACCAATATGAGCTAGCGTTTATTTATCAATATTTGCAGGTAAATAGAATATGATAAAGGGCATATAACCATTTAGTTTGACAAGTCAAGTAAATACAACTCACTTTTAATCTTTCTAAAATTTTTATAGTGCAAACAAAATTTTGCATGGTGGCTCTCATCAACAATTAATTAATTAAATAAAATAAACAAAGAGCACAACCATAGCAATATATATCACTGGAGGAAATTTTCATTAATTCATTAATACCATTGCTCCCTAAATTGCAATTAAAATACAATAAATTAATGAGTTCAGAGATTATTAATGATTACCCCAGCTGTTGGACAAAAAACTGTTTAGAAAATGGCAGATTTAAAATGTTAATGTAGAAAGTAAATTGGATGGCTGTGTTTGAAGACATTCTGTAAAATTTATAATATATATAAAGGAAATATAATTCATTGAATTTTGCGCCAATCATTACCTCTTAAATTGAGAACATTGTCCACTAGGACCTTCTACCATACTGACAATATAGTGACTCACTATTGTCGATTTGTTACAAGCTAACTTGGTTTTGTTTCACCTATCAAATGAAATCATTTAGAAATGGTAGTTGATTTTTCTAGGTTACGTCGAACGTTTTAAATATAAAGAGCAACAAAAAATGCTTTGGGGATAAACATTGATACTGAAGTAATAAAATGGTACTAGGCTCTTTTTGCTATATATTTTAAATTATTATATTCTCTTTCTAAATATAATTTGTAGTACACCTAATAATCTATAAATTTTTAATGAATACCATTATAATCATAATATTCATAACAACTTATGAATAATAACGTAATACTTATTATATTACCCCTGAAAATACACGATTTTATTTTCATATATATCAACTCGAAATGATTTATTTCTATTTCTACGTATTTCTATTTCCCAAAATTTTACTAAATGTCTTCAGTTCTTTGCCACAGACTATATTATTTAGAAAAGCCCACACATTATTTTAAATGCCAACATTATCAGAAAAACACGCCAGGAATATTATTTCTATCAAAATTAAAATTTTAACAACTCCGCTTTTTTCAGCTGTTGTAGATTCAAACTATTTTCATCTTGACAGGGTGAGATATAGAACCAGGCGCAAACTTTTAATTGGCGCTGTTGCTACTCCACATAAATTTAGAATTAATCGCTTGAAACACTATTAAAGCTATGAACTAATGTCAGTGAGTTGCAAAAATTATTATAGTTAGAAATTTTATTGCGGTCGTTTCTACCACGTATCACTTGCAAGTAACACACTGATAAGTGAGAAGTATTTCAATCGTGTTTATATCTATTCATTTATATTAATAAAAACTGACTTTTCAAGCATACTTATTTTGAATTATCAAAACCTGGGTAAAAAACTAGTGAAATTATGACGGGATATTATAACTTATATTGCTGTTGGTGTGTGACGTCAGTTCAAGAATTCCTAAATAGTATATTAATGCAGTTTGAAAATAAATCATTTCCATTAAGGCAGTAGTTCTTACCAGATTTATTTAAGGTTGTTTTAAACCCACTCATATTGTTTGATAATTCATAAAGGATTTTAAAAATTGCAGAGATCACTCACAATTTTCCATTACACCCCTTCGGTGGTGTAGACTAATATTCTATGTCAAGTTTATAATTGTATTTACATAATGTTATTGCACACTAAATATTATGTTATTTAGATAAATTTAATTTTTTGAATTTGTAGGATTGCTTAATTGAAAGGGTTCCTCGTTCCTTTATGTTCATTTATTCTTTTGCATGATTTCGAACCATTAATAATAAACTGCAATTTCGCTTATATCACAGATTTTATATTCCTTTTGAATTAAAACGGCCATAAAATTTCAATGTCATGCTAAATTTAGAGTGAGATGATCCTCCTTGTAACCAATTTGGGAACTTTTACTTTTTTTACTATTGTGTTAATATACTATCCAATTTTTTATTCCCACGCGATTGGTTTTGATTAACAGTCGTTCCTATTTTCAGTGCGGTACAAAACCTGAATCTCCTTGTATAGAAGGAGTGGGAGATAAGCCACGTTTACTAACGGTAAAGAACTTTTGCATGTGCTGCTTGGTGTTGACAATATAATTTTCAACCTACCTCAGTATATATTTAGAGTCTATTTCACATCGATATAAAAGAACCAATCAAGTTGTGCCACTTAGTAAATACAGAATCATATCGAAATTTAATGAACACAGCAAATATGCTTTGATATTGCAACTGTTACAGAAATGCTTTATTGCAAGCACATATTAAGCATTACCTCAGATATGTGTTTTTCGAACTATTTCCTATCTGTGTATTTACTTTAGGTGATTTTTATTGATTTAAAATGATTGGGTGAGTAAAATGTGTAAATGGCGTAGTAAAAAGCAACTCGTTTCGCCTCTGCGCTGTATACAGATACAACTAAAGCCTCTAGTGATCATCCAAAACTTTGTGCTCTGCAAACACGTTGTTTGGCAAATTCTAATGGACAAATATTATCCGACATTATATTTATTGACACTGTAGGTAGTAAATTTTCAGACGATAATGCTTAGTTCTTGTCTGTAAAACAATTTTTTTGTAGTATTAATATTCTTTTATAACAGCAGGATTTGAGAATAAAAACCACTAGTGCCATAAATTTATTAATAGTATGTATACATCCTTATAGAATATTAACGTGTTTGTAAATATGCAGGAGTTCTGTCTGAAGATATGCAAACATATTGTTTTAATCATTTATTTCTTGTGTCGTAGCCTGTCTTTGGCACATTGGTGGCTTTAAGGAAGGGAAATGGTTTTGTATGAGATCCATTTACACTCTTCACAGTAAAAAATGTTTAAAACAATGTATTGTAATTCCATTTTATTCATATAAAAAATCTAATCTTTATCTTTGCCACTCCACACAGCACATTAGATTAGTAAAACAGCAAACAGAAATGTCAAAAATCAGCTTTAAGAATCATAATGAGCTTATGTATCTCTTACTATTATGTTTTCAACGTTAAACTGAATGTTACTAATGCACTGCTTGGTAGAAAAAGCGCTATATACTTCGAATATCAATTGTTCACGGCTCACGTGTTCACATACAACTAGCATAAAACGTTTATGATGCTCTAAAGTTAAAGACCTATAACTTCGGAATTAGATTGGTAATTTAAACATCACACCGACAGTTGTTGCTATTTTGCCGACACCTACCAGTGATGTAAAAGGAAATCTGAATTCATTCGGGCTGTTAAAATAATTAATTTAATAGTCGTTTATCAAAAGCGGTAACGTGGGAATTAAATTCCTTTGACAAGTTTAAAAGATAATAGTGAGTTCGCTGTATGGTTTGACTTATTAAGCTGTTTGCTTGAAAGTTGACAGCAATACATTGTGTTAGAAGTGTTACATTAATTAACACCCTTCAGAAATATAGTGGTGTTAATATTTATATGTTGCCAATAAAATAATAAATGTAAAATTGTTACCAGCGAATTCTAGAAACATTTTTTCCGCTATAGCAAAAAATCAACCTGGTCAGTCTATCTAGTATTAAAAATAGTAAATACAAACAGCAGTCTTTATAGGAAGCTGTATTACAACTAAAACTTACCAGCTTCAGTAAAACCTTAAATAAATAAACTATATCAATTTTAGATGCTTCCCATCCTTTTGAAGTTTATACGGCGCCATATTTTATGTTTTTAAACGTAAATGGAGTTATCTGGTACCTCATTTGAAAGGTCTTATTGAGTAGCATAAGTATCTACAATTAAAAAATAGTATATTATATCATGAGGGACTAAAGTGCACCATTTAATCCCGCGAGTGGGATTTAGGCACTTTAGTCCCGAGGTATATACGCTATTTTTTGCACTTTTGGGAACATTATCATCAAACATTTCCAAAATTTGGAATCTGTCAATTTGGAAACTGACAATTATAATTTATTACAAACTGAATTGCAGCAGGTCCTGGATAGCCTGAATCAGTTGGCAGTACTGAAGTGTATTGTCAGTATATGTCAAATTCGAGATTTGCAGGTTAAGTTTTACGTCAGTGTGTGTCAGATGACAAACAAAACCTAACCTACTAACCTCGTGTGTACATAAATTTACCATAGTTACGGTATCATTTTTACTTTAGTCCTTAGGGATTAAATGAGTTACTTTAGTCCCTAGGGATTAAATGATCTACTTTAGTCCCTGTTTACGGGGACTAAAGTATCAACTTTAGTCCCGGAAGTGCAAAAAAATGTTTATTGTTCTTACCAAATGGCGTCAGTTTCAGTATTGAAGATCAAGCATACCAAATCGGGCGCCATTTTGTTAAGGGTGATCAAAATTTTCTGAGATTAGAGAAAAGTATTTTATTCAATGAGAACTTTCAAATGAGGTGCTACAGGGGGATCCCTTTAGTGTTTAAAAAAGTATTCAATATAGAGCCGAGTCGCGAACTTTGGTCCTCACTGTATATTTAGATTTTAGAAACGACGATCATTGACGACTAGTTCCCAAAGACAGAATAACAGTCAATAAAGAGTTAAATCCCTGACTCTATATACCGGGTGGCCATAAACATCTGAGATCCCGGTAGCCATGGAATTAGCTACTTATAAATGTTGGTTAGCATTATACATATTTCAATTATAATAAGTATTGGTATGACATGTAATAAAATGCAAATAAGAGGAGGGGAATGTGCCCCAGATTCTGCAGTTTAGCCTACGACTCGATTATAAAAATCTCCTGTTCTAACTCCATTACTTATTGCAATTTGTAATAATTTTTGACAGATAGGAATTTTAGTTGTGATGACATTAATGACATTTAGTTTAGTTGGATTCATCACTTTAATAAAGCGGTGTTGATTCCAAAGGTAATGTGATATCAGATATTTATGGCCACCCGGTATTAATAATAATTAAGTTCTAAGCTGTTACAAGCATCTGCTTTTGAAAGTGCTTTCTCGGTTTATTCTTTTCTGGTGTTTTTCCAGTTTATAAAGAAGTTAGGGCAGTTTAAATATTGACGCCACTACTGTATTGTTATTAAAGCGAACAAAAGATTGGTAATTCGTCAAACTTCTTTATGTAGACTGACGTTATTATGGAGTCAATAAAAAAGGGTTTGCGCCTCTGGTAATATTGTAACGGTTGGCAATTTTCGCAATTTTGGTTTTCATTTTATGCTCAAGATTAAATTCTGATTACCTTACGTTATTAATTACTTCTCGCGGATTAGCTCTGTTCCAAGGTTGTCAACAGCTAAAGTAAGAGAATTGACTCAAGATGATACCCGCGAGAAGTAATTAATAACGTAAAGCAATCAGAATTTAATCTTGAGCATAAAATTAAAGGTAAAGTTGCTAAAATTGCAAACCGTTACATGGCACTCGACCAGAGACTCAAATATTATCATACCAGCTGCGGAACGTTGCATGGCACCCCGAGCAGGGACCAATAAAGTTCAAACCGTTCCATGATGCCCAAGAGCAACGACTAGGTACCGCTGTAGTAATTGAAATAGAATCTCAGAAATACCGTAGAATGCCGCCCGAGCAACCAGAATATGTGTTTGGGATATGTAAGTAATCTTTGTAGCAGTATCACAACCAAAACCCGCAGGTATCAGAACCATGTGTTGCCACAGTCGGTTTTTCCTGACAACACCTATTTGAACATTGGGAGTGTGCCCAGCGAGGTCACCATCGTTTCCAACACCAAAGACATGAAATATTCCGTCTCCAAATGTTTTTGACAGTCATATGCGTCCCCAGACGCTGAAACAATTTTTTGGTTTCGCCTAACTGTTTCGCCATTTATCTAAGTATTTCAGGCTTAACCTGTATATTTTTATTTGAATTATAAACCCTTTGCATTTCAAATTCTTCAATTTTCCAAAGCAGCTTATTTTGTACCTGGATCGAGTTCCTTTCGTTTGTGCGATGCCCTGTCTGACGAGCGTTATATCTTATCACAGGCCGTTGTAATGCGAGCTTTCTTTAGGAAACGAAATTTTAGTCCGAGCACTTGCTGTTCTCACCTGTCACGCTTTTTTATTTCAATAGCCTAAACAGAAGGAATTATAAAATGAATGAGGTATGCATATCCCATGAATGAATTGAATTTACAGTTATTAGAATAACCAGAAAGGGTTTGTTGATTTTTATGCTTGTCGCAACCTTCAGTTAATGTACACAAACTTGTCTTGACTTTAATTGCATTTTAATTATTCTGATTATTTATTATTAATTCTATAAGACCATTTAGCCTATTAATTATTAATTAAACGCTAGTTACTTGTAGTTTATTTTTTCTATTATTCGAAATTATTTGATTTCTGCCGCCCATTTCCTTTCCTTTTTTTTTGAAGACATTCGAGGTACACAGCTGATGATTTGAACCTACGATCCAAGGCCGCCGAAATTGGGCTAGCTCGGCCATCGCGGTAAGTAAAAAGTGTTTAGACCTGCCGTGGTGTATAAACTGTAGGGGGGTTAATCTGCGATGTTTCCTTACTACCATTGCTTAATTTTATTAATTAATGGCAGGTCGGCTTCTTTATTGTTTCAAGACTCCAAACTAATGAAACCACCAGCTGGAGTCCAGAAACCGGCTGTGGGTGCACTACTGAACCCCTGCGTACAAATGTGAAGTACAGTCCGTCCCCAAGATGGTGTAAAATTCCCACTTAATCCTGATATGCGAAGGTCAGTATCCCTGAATGTATAAACCAGTAAAAATGTGATTAGCAGCTGCGGCGCACGGAATGTGCTAAGTAGCACCCAATAAGGAGCATAAAGAGACAGATGAGGTCTTATCTTGAAGCGTGATCATGCCACCGTATACCCCGAGGACGGCATGATATGGTAGGCTTAACCTGCCGCAGCTTGGATGAGTATGTGTGAGGAGATGTCGTCCTGTTTGTCCTGCTAGTATGCAACCTGTAAAAATGCATGCTAGTCACCGCAGCCTCCGCGTTTTCTCCGCCGAATGAATGCTGCGAGAATGCAGGTCGAAACCGTGGTTACTACTACATTTATCTGCTGTTTTATAGTGTCGTGCACTTAAATAATTAGATAAATAACGCATGTCCTAAAAGTTTTAGCACTAAATTTCATTACCTTAAATAAAATATAAATTAAATAATATCAAGTTGCCTTTGGAAACAAAACATTTTTATTGTTAACTTTACGATGACAGTTAGTTTTATTGAATTTATTGTTTTACAATGTCGTCTAAATTAGAACTCAGCGAAAGTATCAATAACATGTTTGGATGGGTGCCCAATGCTGAAATATCCCGAATCTTTGAGAACAAAGATATTTCACGTAGAACGATTTATCGCACAATAGCTGAGTACGATCACGGAAAACCATGTCTAAACCTCCCAAAAAGTAAAAGACCACGGGTATTTACAGCAGAGAGGGCAGGGAGGTTGCTGAGAAGAGCAAAAAATCTGTAAAGAGCTTTACTTCCCTCGCAGTGGACGTGGTGACACAAAATTAAGCAAAGCAGCATTTTCGATAACATATATTTCGTTAGCAAAATGACGGTTAAACGCAATGTTTTAATATTGTTAATATAATATTCTATCTTGAGTTACTCAGAATTAGAGGCGGATGGGAAAACCGAGAAACCAAGAAATTTCCAGATGGTCACGGGCCCAGCGGTCCGCTTTCTGCAAGCAAAAGCAATTGCCAAGGCGGCATTGTTCTGGGCTAGTTTATAGTTTTATGAGGATACTTTCATAAAGACAACAAGTGGACGTTGTTGCACTAAATAATTTTAAAGATCGAGGAAACTGTGAGTAAAAATATCTTCACGTTTCTAATAATATTAAATTCAATTTTTAAATAAAAAAATATATTATCCTTAATGAACTTCGAACTAGTGCCTGCGAACGAGCCCGAACATTGGATTGCTTGGTCCCCGGTAAATCACTGCTGCGCTGACTGCTCCACGCCCGCGCTAGCAATGCTTGCAATCCAGGTCTATTTAACGTAACGCACTTATTCGTTGTCCATTTTTATCTCTTACAACAGTTATCTTGTATTTGTTGATTCAAACTTTTGGCAAAGATAAAGCCAGCACTATGTACAAATTAGTACTTTTATGTATTCCTCAGTTGAAGCAAAAATAAACAAAATTTAATTTTTTTAAGGTGGTCACCCTGTATATAGTTGTATAAAATTGTACCGGTTTCATGCCAGGTATATACAGATTTCGGCAGGCTACTACGACCATTGCAAAAGCAAGGCGAATATGCATGTGGCCGTCGTGGTGTTTAACAAACGAACAATCAATGTACGATAGCGGTAGGTCGTTAGGATCATTATAAATACAAGGTATATATTCGATTTTTTAAATACAATTACGGTCACATGTAAAGTCCCCTTGCGGTTGCCATGGTTCTAGTTGCCTGACGCAATCTGTATATAATGTGTATACAAAATATCATCTTCTTCCAATAATTTTTTTTTGAGTTATTCCGACAACAGATAGACAGACAAACACACAGACAGGCAGACAAACAGACAAAGAAAATTGAGAAAACCTGTTTTTCGTCATCTGGGGACCCTGATACGTGAAGATCTAAAGAAATCTCGGAAGGTGATGTTTTCGTGATTGCAATACTTTCTTAGTCTTTCAGACGAGGGAAGTAAAAATCAAGTTGAGATGCCAGTGAGAAGATTGGGTCATCTATACGACACTTTTGCGAATGAAAAAATCATTATATTTGATGACGAAAAATATTTCACTTCGAGCAACTCTGAAATAAAAGGTAATGATAGGTTTTATGTGCACAACGTAGAGGAGTACTGTGACAATGTTAGGTATAAAAATAAAGCGAAATTCGCCAATAAAATCCTCGTCTGGTGCGCAATTTCTACAAGGTGTATATCCCGACATTTTGTGGGAAGGGTAAGGGGCGAAGCTTTAAACACTCAGAGTTTGAAGGGCTGAAAGTTTATCATGGAGGATGGGAAGCCCAAAATAAGGAACAATTAAGACGGCGAATTTACGAAAAACTAAGAGAAGTCGATTTGGAGTTCGTCCAGCGCCTGATGAGAGGCATCCTTAGAAAATTGCGTCTGGTCGAGGAGCAAAGCCCTCTTCACTTAGTTTAAGAACGTAGTTTAGTTAAGCATTAAATTGTATTTTATGACAACTAATAAGTGTTTGAATACATTTGCTTGTTTATAAAAAATCCCGATAATATTTTATGCCAAAACTTCTGCTGTAACCCTCAGTCTGGCGGCGCTTACGAACAGCGATATTGTTAGTTTTCTATATTTATTATTTATATCTGTTACAAATAGGATACTATCGAGTTTAACAAAGCTATAGTCCTTGCGACCTTTGACGTTTTTTTTAAATATTAGTTAAATGATGGCTTAAACCGCTTAAAGCTCATTTTTTTTACTTTCCTCGCTGAAAGACGAAAGAAGTATTGTAATCACGAAAAAATCACCTTCCGAGATTTCTTCAGATCTTCACGTTTCAGGGTCCCTAGATGACGAAAAACAGTTTTTCTCAATTCCGTCCGTCTGCCTGTCTGTTGGCGGTATAACTCAAAAACTATTTGCTATGGTTGTGCTCTTTGCTTAATTAATTAATTAATTAATTATTGATTAGAGCCACCATGCAATTATTTTGTGTGTACTATAAAATTTTAGAAAGATTAAAGGTGAGTTGTATTTACTTGACTTGTCTAAATAAATAGTTATATGCCTTTTATCATATTTTATTTAAAGGTCGACAAATTAAAAGTGGCGTACGGCAAAAATCTGAACTAACCTTTTTATTTAAATAGTGGTAGTTGTGTTAGCATTTGTTAATTTGACGTTTGCAACGGACGTTCGTGAAATTTGCATTATGAATGACCCAGGATCTTCAAATTGTAAACGTCTACCAATAACTTAAAAATAAATACAACAAAAGCGCCATTTATAGGCTACTTCGACCGCCACTTTTAATTTGTTGACCTTTACCTACAAATATTGATAAATAAACGCTAGCTCATTCGTAAAGCAATCACTCCTTTCAATTGGGTTCCTGGTTGAATGTGTAATTTTTCAAATTATTTGAATACGGATCTGTTTTCCGTCTTAGCTCTAATGCGCATAAGCAAAAATTCGAAATTAGGTCAAATGCTACACCAAAATGGATCCCGCTGGTAGGTTAGCGGTCAGTGACTTATAAACAAAGTGAAATTTATCAAAGTTTCTACCGGTAATTAATTGAATGCTGGTGTTTGGCGGCATTAATTGTCATTTGTTTTTCCAGCACTTGATTGTCGATCCCGTCGAAGAGACGCGGGCAAATTTTCAATTGTTTTTCGTGGCGTCGCTTGGGTTCAAGCTTTGCCTAACCTATAATTATTGACTCGGCCTATATTGCGAGCTGCACTTGCTTTACCGCCACGGTAAATGCTTGGATTGTCTTAAGTATTGACTCTTCTTACATACACATAAGTTTCACAGGCCTAACGTAGCTAGTTTTAGCCAAAACGGTACCTGTTCTCTACCGAACTTGAATCGGGAACTTGTAGGAGACGCTGCTATGGGGCTGATCCTGATAAAACTCCTGAGACACGTTCTTACAAGGCAGCTCTATGGCCTGGTACCTTCTCTTCTGGGCTATGGTAACTAGCTTGGCTCCACGCAGAGATCGGAACTTGGGCTGCATCGGCTGCTAGGTTATCGTAACGGAGCTTCGAAGAACTTTTTTTACTTTTTTGTGGCGGAGATCTGCGCAAATACTACCACATCACTCAATAAAACTATATACTTTTTAGGCTGATAACTGTTTATTTATTATGTGAAAATTTCGTTTAAAGTGGAACACATTTCAACACAACAATTCTTACAATATTCTTTTGTTCTCCTTAAAATCCGTCATTAACTTTTGCAAGTGGAATATTAATAAAAACGGATATTGGCCAAGTTCAAATTGATTACTTTTAACACTAAATTTGCTTACAACTAAAACTATTTACAAAATTCTTATCCTTAATGTAACTTTTTACATTTATAACTAATTAACCGTGTCTTTACACCACTGCACGTTTTTTATTAATTGCTTTTAATGGTTCACACGCTTCACTGCACTGATTATTTAAGTTAAAGTACTTTCTGCACCAAGGCTTCCTTCGAATTCACCTGTCTACTTTTACACACGATTTTTGGTCCGTCTGTTGTCTGCTTTTCTTCTCTTTTTACCCTGTCTTGCTGATTCTTACCATTTCTGTTATATGCCTTAATGCTTGCCTTCTTAGCTGCTCGTTGCAACGTTCATTGGTTTATCTAGCTTCTTATACCTTTCTTTTGAAACCCTGACAAAATTTCCCTGCTAACTTTACTTGAATTCTACGGTTCTTTTCATTGCTTTTGCAATCCTTTTTGTAATTAATAATCTCTTTTAGTTCGGCTATTACCTTTGCACAAACCTCTTATTTTAAATTGATGTTACAGTCAACTTAGATCTCTGTGAGGATTGAGCTTTGCTTATTGCGTTCTTTATTTAATTATTCTGCTATTACTGGCATCTCTTTACAAATGGATTCATTCTGTTAAATTCAAGTTTTAGCCTTGCAGTTATATAAAATACCTCACCCTGAGCTTTAGTGAAATGTCCATTAATTTGGCAATGCTATCAGAGTTGAGTTGTAGGGCCTAAGACCATTGCAATATATTGTTATAATACACTTAGGGTAGTTTTAAAATAAAGATATAAAAATGATAAATTTGGAAGATTAATACAATCAAATTTTGAGGGTTTAAATAAGATTGGGTGTTAATTTCAAAATGAATGATGAAAATTAAAATGGAGACAATTAGTAACGTAATTTGAACATTTTAAATAGCAATTGAGTATTCAATTTTGATGGTTGAGTTCAATATTAATAAAGTTAAAGCCCAGGTTATATTTGACAAATGTGCTTGCTATAATAATAAGGAATTGTAGCATGTAATAATTAGGACATTTATTGTTTTTTAAGAGGGCAGGAATAATTATAACTACCAGAGATATAAAAATTTGTTTAGACAGTAAGAATAACAAACTCATAAAAAATGTATACAGATTTTTAAAAATTCCTTTTTTGATACAATAAAAATTTGAAATTATGTCTTTATTTGCATAAATATTTGGTGATATACAAATAACAGGGCTTTTAACAAATCTACCTGGTGCAAATATATGAAAAAGTAATTTTGAAGTAATACAAGCATACAATCAGTGAAGAGATTGTGGAATACAGTTAATTAGATAGAAATAACAAGAAGACTACAATATTTAAATAGATTTGGATTTGTTGGTTCATGCAAGGTGTAATTGGTGTTCGTTGCTGAGGTTGGTGATTACATGGAAGACAAGTCAATCATTTAGAAGGAAGTTGTTGAAGTAACTGCATGATTTGGATAGTTCTGTAGGTGTTGCTGGATACACAGTACGAGCTGAGGAATAAAGAAGATTAGCTTGGGATCATCTATAATACTGAAACTTACCAGGAATTTGTTGGGGTGACAGTAACATTGGTAAAGGAAACAGGACCAGTTTCTGCGGACAGCCAGGATTTTTGACAGGTTGGATGTCGTTTGCAGGGCTGTGAATATCGGATGCTGTGGACATTGGAGCTGTAGTTGAGATACTTGCAGTGGAAGCTTGATGAGTGCTCAGGTTTGTTTTAATTATTTATATAAAAGCATTTTCAATAACAGACAATAAAAGAAAGAGTGAAATAAACAGAATACAGTACTTACTTGAGTGAATTGATTAAAGGATATATTATTAGGAAGAATATTTGTCAATTCTTGGTTTGATTAAGTTTAGAAGTCGAGTTGACAGTTAATGTCATTCAGTAATCAAAAATTATAATAACATTTGAATTTCAACTAATAGATAACTAGATTGACGAACCACCCTGAGAGTCTCAATTGTAATACTTAGTTAAAAAGTAAAATTAAAAATAATCCATAGTTTCTCTCCTGTCGCTTGTTTAATACTGTCTTTTAGTCTTCGTCTCAATGTGCCCTTCGTTGTCTTTATCGTATGCTTATTTATTTTTATTATATTACTGTGTCCTGTAATTCTGCTTACTTTATGAACTCCGTTATATCTTCCCGCATATTTACTATTATCACTCATACTTAGAATTGTTCTTCTAACTATTTCAGTTTTATTTAATAGTAATATACTTGTGTCATATTCATTTACTCGCATCCGTTTTCTATATCCAGCATTTATTTTGCTTGTTTGTTCATATTCTTTCACGATAACCTTCTCTGGTTCTGGTGCCTGGTGAATTTTTCCTTCCTCTACTGTTGTGGTAAACAACTCACCTATAACAACATACTCCTCGTCATTGCTGTCTTGTCTTTTCTGTTTTTCCTCTACATTGATTTCCATAGAATCCTCATTCTTACTTACCTCCTTGTCTAATTTTTTATTTACTTTATTTAGTCCTGATAATAATTCTTGTGTTTCTAATTGTTCTTTTCCAAATCTCCTTTCATATCTTCGTTTGATTCTTCCAAAATTAATTCGTTTTCATAAGTGTTGTATCGAAATCTAACTTCTAATTTTAACTCCTTCATTATCTCTTCCATCTTATCCGCTTGTTCTTTTTCTTCTTACAACTTCTTTGCATTACTCTTAATTAGTTCCTGTAATCTACATTCCCTTTCCTCAGCATCTTGCTTTAACCTTTTTTCCCTTTCCCCAGCATCCATCTTACTTTCCTCTGCAAATTTCACAATTACCTTCTCTGCAGTTTTCTCAATGGACTGTTGTAAACTTTCTTGCAATATTCTTTCACTTTCCTCGGCTTTTTCCTCAATTGACTGTTGCAATCTTTTTCCACCCCCTCTGTATCTTTCTTTATTTCATGTAAATCCTTCTTCAACTCTGCCGCCTCTTTACTATTTGATTCTTGTAAATTTTCTTGCAATCTTGCCATCATTTCCATTAGTTTGTTCATATCAGTGGTTTGTTTTTCTATTGGTTCCTGCTGAATTCTAATTTGATCACCTTGTATTCCCATTTCTTCCTGTATCTCTTCCATTTCTACTTCAGCACTACTCGCTACTACTTCCATTTCTTCTTGTACTTCACCTTTGTCCTCTTCAGTCTTCTTGCTTTTTCTTGTAACCCTTTTATCTGCCATTATTTTAATTTAAATTTTCAAATGTATTTACTTTGATTAAAACCTTTATATGCAATTAATTGTAAATCTTTGATTTTATTCACAAATTACACCTTTATATGATGCTTTAATTATTCTTATTGAGTGTCCTTTTCTGTTACTTTATTAGTACCTAAAGAACTCAATTATAATACTTTTTTTAAATTATGATTGCCTTTCGCAATTCTTTCTCTTAATTTCCAATTATTAATAAACAAAACCACAAACTTGATTCATCAATTATAATCAAACCTCTCTATTACTTCTCCCAAAAATATAGCGTGAAAACTTATTAACAATCACAATTACAATTTGCCCCACGTTGTCGGCGTCATTATGTTATGTTTAGTGATAGCTCCACATTTGAACTAGTCATATAATTTATGTAGTGACTATTTCACTTTGAGCTTGCCCTTAATTAATGCAATAGACCATGTTAGTAAACCTATAATTACTTTCAAATCAATTATTTCAATTCAATACTCTTATTCAGGGTGGTTCGCCAAATCTAGATCTCTATTAGTTTAAGTTTAAATTTTTATTTTAATTCTTGACTATTTAGTAACATCAAATGTCAACTTGACTTCTACATTTAGTCAAACCAGGTATTGACAAATCTATCCGTACGTTGACATAACTATCAATTAACTTACCAAAGTAAGTACTGTTTTGTATTTTACTTATTCTTTTATTGTTCGTTATTCAAAATGCTTTGATATTAATTACTAACACAAACCTTATCACTTCTTCAGCTCACACTACCAATATTTAAATACCACTGCTCCTATCCTCAAGAGATCCCCATGTTCACCTTATACAACACCTACAGCTTATTCCTGTCAACCAACTCCAAACGTCCGCAGAATCCGGTATCGCTCCCCTCATCAAACGTCACCTTCACGCCAATAGACTCCTGGTAAATTTCAGCTTTATAAATGAATCTGATCTTATTTTGTTTATTCCTTAGATAGTCCTCTGCACTCAGCAACCCCCACAGAAGCTGTCCAACTCCAGCTAGCACTCCTACTAACCTCCTTCTAGACGAATGACCTCACATCCATACAACCACCAATGTAACCAATGAATAATTAATTATGTGTCACCTTCACCAATAAATCCAATTTCCTCTAATTCGGTAGTTCTCTGGTTCTTTCTATTTAATTCTCTGTATTAGACAATCTCTTCACTGATTGTTTAGTTTTAATAAATTATTATTTTATTTTCATTTCTGCACCTCGTAGATTTGTTAATAGCTTTTAAATTTGTATACTACCAAATAACTATAAAAATAAGGCATAATTTCTAACTTTTATTGATCAAAATTAAACATTTTAAGATTATTCGTACATTTTTTGCGAGTTTGTTTTTACAACTGACTAAACAAAATTTTAATTTCTATTAGATACCATTCTTCTTGCCCTCTTATAAATTTTAAATATCCTATTATTACACACTTTCAATTCATATTATTATAAAAAATACATTTGTCAATTGTAACCTTGGCTTGAAACTTATTAAAATTAACTGCAACCATCAAAATTTGAATACTCAATTGTTATTTATACCTCAAATTACTTTACTCATTGTCTCAATTAATTTTATCGTTCTTATTGAACTTTACACCCAATCTTTATTAAACCCTTTAGAATTTGATTATAATTAACTTTCCAAATTTATCATTTCTATCATCCATATTTTAAAACTACCTTTTGCATATCAGAACTATATACAGGGTGAGCACCTTAAAGAAATAAAATTTTGTTTATTTTTGCTTTAATTTTGAAATAGAAGGAAGTAATATGATCGATGTTTTATTATTATCAAAATAATAGTACATTTAAATAAGCAATGTTAATTCTTCAAATTACGATATTCTTTATTAAATCGTTATACTTATATATTTAGTACATGGAATGAAGTGCCCGAATTTTACTACATTACACAGGCTTTTTAAAAAATACGTTCGGCTATTTTACCCACTTATAGATCTCATTAATACAAACAAAGATCCTAATAAACATGCGTTCAAAAACGCTTCGTTTCCGAGATACAGGATTATAAAGTTAAACAAAGTAAATTTTTTATTATCTAAAAAACGCTCCTGGCGATTTTAATGAAATTATTAGTTTGTTTATAAGTTTATAAGGTTTATTTTGGACCTATTACAGTTGATCCAGTAATTCTAGGAGAGTGCCCACGGGGCATGTCGGTTAGGTTTTTTCACAAAACAATATCGCCCAGCAGAGTTTTGGCAATTTTCATATCTTTCTTTAATGAAGCAACTAAAAATGCAACTTTTTGTCTCTTGAGTTTTTTCGTATCTCACTACGTTTTCAAGAAAAAATAAAGCCCATATTTATGCATGTCTCTGAACCTGTTGACAGGTTTACTGGTGCTATTAAGGAGCATGTTTTGGAGCACTTAGATTTAAATTATTTATTCCAGAGGCGACCGGGTTATTTTTTAACTATAACACCCTGTATCTCGGAACCAATAAACAAAAACATGTTTTTTGGGTCCAGGAAACTCTAAAATGTGAAGATCTGTTGAAAACTCAATTTCAAATTTTTGGGGTGAATCCAATACTTCCTTTATTGTAAAAGGAACTAAAAATCTACGGGAAAAGTAAAGCCAATATTTATTACTTTTAGTTTCAATTTAAATTGCATATGACGAAAAAAGTCTCAAGACGAAAACACGCTACATTTCTTTTCAACAGATACTTGTTGCCTATGTTGCAATCATTGTTTATTATATTTATTATATATTAATCATTATTTCAAAATCCGATTTTACTAGTAAAAGTATTTAGCTTAGATTAGTTTAGATACAACAAACGTCAAACAAATACTCGTTTAATTTATATCCACCTCATTTTATAGCATTTAGAAAGCAATAAAATGAAATTTATTATATTATAAATGCCTACCAATACCGTATTATAGCATAAAATCGTGATACTTCGCCAGTTAGCTAGCTAGTGGATAGTGAAAAACCAAGTAGTGACTTTATAGTCCCACTTTGAAAAATGCACTGGTGTCTGGTTATACACCTAGAAAAATATATCGAGTGGTCAAATAAATTTCAGGTCTAGTTTGTTATGGCTCCGTATACACGTAATGTAAATTCGCTTGTAATCAGACACCGCTATTTGAACGTTATTTCATCACTCGACATAAGATTTCTGTTAATTAATAGTTATTTATGGTAGAAGAGAAAAAAGAAAAGCTAAGCCCTCGAGGCCCCTAGGCCGAGAAGCTTAATTTCTTGACTGAATTATTTGTAATAGCGCTCGTGTGCCATTCAAAATTTTATTCAACAATTCAGTAAATATTTAAAAAACATAAATTTTGTATTGACAGCTGTGAAAAGTCAAAGTAACAAATGTATTGAAAGTCAGCTAAAGTAGAGTATAGGTAGTAGGATTTTTTTGTTTAATGCTAATCACATATTTTTTTTACTTCCTTACAATAAAGGAAGTATTGAATTTACCCCAAAAATTGGATATTGAGTTTTCAACAGATCTTCACGTTTTAGAGTCCCGTGAACCTAAAAACATGTTTTTGTTCAATGGTCTGTCTGTGTGTCTGTCTGTGTGAGAACAGAATATCTCAAAAACTAAAAGAAGTATGGCGTTGAAACTTCATATATAAGTTTTGTGTACTATCTAGATGCGACAACAAGCTTTTAAAGAAAATGGCATAACCGGAAGTATGGTGTTTACTCTTGTAATTTTCAGCTTTTTTCGATTTTTTTAATAACTGCTCTAACGATTTTTTCAAACTTTACATTTTTATTACATTTTTAATGTGTATTGATGTGAGATAAGTGATTTTCCAGTTAAATACTTCTAAAATGGGTTGTTTTGTTTTTTTATTAACTTCTATTTTAAATAGAACACCCGGTATATTATTACATTTTTTAATGCGGCTTAAAAATCTAGAGAAAATTTGTCTTTTTTGTACGGTTTCTGTAGAATTTGAAATTTTTGAAAATATTTGACAAATCTAATTTTTGGCTAATTATAAGATCATTGTAAAAGGACAATGTGCGTGTATCACACCAGATTTTTCTTATAAATAATTGTAGTATTGCTTTTTGAAAAAAAAAACTTGAAAGCAACTACCAATGAGAGTTACTACATCTTTCCCGTAAGAAATGCCATTGCTGAAATATACCGCTTTTATTGATCCATTTGTATAATACTAGCAAGATACCCCCTTTTTCGTACGGACTACAAATGTGTTTTCTTCTAAATCCTAAACAAATTCTTGAATGCTCCCTCCTCTCTCACTCAATACTAACAAACACTGCAAAACAATATTGTAGGTAGAAAGGAAACAATATTCTTCCAAAAAAAGGTTCTCCATAACCATTTTATGCTTCACGTACCCCTGGAAATGTGTATGTAATTGTCGTTCTTCTTATATAGATTGATAAAACTATAGGTTTAGTATAACAATGAGAATAAAAATAATAAATGTACTTATTAAATGTTGTATTCATAAATTGTAGCAACATACCAGTTTCCACCACTTAGAGGTAGAATTTCGGAAATCCTTCTATTTTATTCTAAGCTGGACACACGGAAAAAATCAATAACTTTAACCTCTTTTTTTTTTAACTTCTTTTTACTTTTCCCCTTTTTTACTCCTTTCACAATGAAATTTAGAATAAAAAGTTTAAACCACCTTTTAAAGATTTAAAAAACACACATATGCCCAAAAACCATGATCATCAGGAACCACAGGAAATAGGAAAGGTTCTATAATTTACCCCTGAAACCAAATTCTCACCTTTAAGAGTTGATCTGTGCACAATCCTGTATTACGTTTTTAGGAACTTGTATAGGTAACATTTCTAAGTAAAACCAAATTGTTACATTATACTCAATAAACATAGGAGATATGAAGGGTTTTTTAATTCACTCCCAATCCAGATTTACACCTTTAGGGGTTGATTAGGGGAAAATTCTAAATACGTTTCTAGGTATTTGCATTGATAATCTTTGCAAGCAAACACCTAGTCGCTATCTCATCGGGTCTAAGAGATATTGAGGAACTCGTGAAACCACATCTTCCCCTTTCCACCCCCGTAGGGGTGGAATTTAAAGAAATTTCTTTCAACCCATTTAATTGTGAAATGGAACTTACAGCGAAAAAAATTAATAATTTTAATCTCCTGCCCCTTTTCAGTTTTCCTTCGTTTACCCCTTTAGGGTTAAAATTTTCAAATTCCCTTAAACTATTTTCTAAATATTTTAAAAATACATCTATATGCCAAAAAAGAATGTTCTAACTCAATAAACATAGGAGATACGAAGGGTTCTTTAATTCACCACCAATCCAGATTTGCACCTTTAGGGGTTGATTAGGGCAAAATTCTAAAATACGTTTCTAGGTATTAGCATTGATAATCTTTGCAAGTAAACACCAAGTCGCTATCTCATCGGGTCTAAGAGATATTGAGAAACTCGTGAAAACAAATTTTCCCCTTTCCACCCCCGTAGGGCTGAAATTTAAAAAAAATTTCTTTTAACCCATTTAATTGTGAAATGGAACTTACAGCAAAAAAAAATTAATAATTTTAACCTCCTACCCCTTTTCAGTTTTCCTTCGTTTACCCCTTTAGGGTTAAAATTTTCAAATTTACTTAAACTCCTTTCTAAATATTTAAAAAATACATCTACATGCCAAAAAAGAATGTTCTAACTCAATAAACATAGGAGATACGAAGGGTTCTTTAATTTAACCCCTATCCAGATTTGCACCTTTAGGGGTTGATTAGGGCAAAATTCTAAAATACCTTTTTAGGTATTTGCATTGATAATATTTGCAAGTAAACACCAAGTCGCTATCTCGTCGGGTCTAAGAGATATTGAGGAACTCGTGAAAACACATTTTACCCCTTTTCACCTCCGTAGGGGCGGAATTTAAAAAAATCGCTTTCAACCCATTTTATTGTAAAATAGAACTCACAGCAAAAAAAATTAATAATTTTAACCCCCTTACGCCTTTTTAGTTTTTCTTCCTTTTACCCCTTTAGGGTTAAAATTTTTAAATTCCCTTAAACCTCTTTCTAAATATTTTAAAAATACATCCATATGCCAAAAAAGAATGTTCTAACTCAATAAACATAGGAGATACGAAGGGTTCTTTAATTCACCACCAATCCAGATTTGCACCTTTAGGGGTTGATTAAGGCAAAAGCCTGAAATACGTTTCTAGGTATTTGCATTGTTAATCTTTGCAAGTAAACACGAAATCGATATCTTATCGGGTGTAAGAGATATTGAGAAATTCGTGAAAACACATTTTACCCATTTTCACCCCCTTAGGGGTCGAATTTAAAAAATCCCTTCTTAGCACTACCTTACGTAAGAAATTGAACCTTCCACCCAAATTTCAAGTTTTTAGTACCAGTGGTTTCGGCTCTGCGTTGATTAGTCAGGATTATGACTCCTTTATATATGTATAGATAAAATAAATAATAGCTATTTATGTTACAAGTACGAAATTAACACGTAGACCGCCGCGAGGCACATAAGCTGTGCTACTCCATCCTTCCCTTTACATTGCATGGCACACCGTTCATGTCGCGGTTTTGCAATATCGGTTTTGTTGCATGGCATTGCGTTCGTAGCACAGAGCCTATATATTGCAATGACCCCCCCCCGCGCTCTTCCTTTGCTTATGGGACAAAATAAATAAATAAATAGGGCGAATTACCACAAATACAATTAATAGTTCCAATAAAGAATCCAAAATTGTGTCAAATCTCAAATCTTATTAAAAAGACGTTTCTAATTATTAATTTGTAAAATAAATGGTTTATTGCGTTTCTTATTTTATTTATTTTATTTATCTGCCATGGTTAGGTTTTAACACCCGGTATAGCATTTAATGTTGAGTATAAATTTTATTCAAGTATGGCAGATACTCGACTTTGCTGCATTATCAATTTAACCTATAACTTGACAGCGTAAATAGAAATGAATGATCGCACAAATTAGCGTAATTTGAACTCAAAATACACACAATCACTGAATTTGGCTTCAGGTAAATAAGTAATGCAAATTATGACGTAGTACGGCTAATCTCTTTTGTTTCTCTGGCATCAGAAGAACCCCGTAGTCAATTATTTGATTTACTCCGAATTCCGCTTCAAATCTGTCGCCAATCGCACAATCAACGGACGCTATCGCAATAAAAAATCTTCTACAACGACCTTCAGGCTGGAAAGCTCTCTCTGGATCTTGTAAATTGTCTATTCCTGAAGCAGCCCAAAGTTAATGGGCCTCCGGATCTGCTTTCCTGTTGGAATTTACCTTATAAGTGAAGCTTCGAAGCTGGCCTGCAAGATGAAGAGACGTCACGGCTCTAATAAATCTGATGATGGCTTTCTGCTCCAAATCTCTGGACGTAGACACTAAGGAGGGTCTGCTGTACACGTTGGTTAAAAATTTCAGCTGCTTGCAGCCCCAGAACTCGATTAAAAGTACCCTTGATGTTGGACGAACTTGGGAAAATCTTTACAGTGCAAATTCCTCTTTACCGGGATACAAGAACACAATGAATTTCTACACAACGATGCTCTGAAAACTGGAGAATATTAAAAAACAAAATTTTAACACCAACTAAAAACTTTCATTTTCGGAAATTTACAATTTTCTGTGAGCTAAACTTGCACACAGCTTAGTTCTTTTTGCTTGGGTTAACAACAAAAAGGGAACATCAGGTATCTTAGCAACTAATACATCAATTGTTCTGGAATTAAAAGTTTTGATACAATGATATTTAGAAACTATACTGTTTTTTAATAATCGTCAGTTCGTAGCACTTTTAACCTCACAATTCTCTGCTTTTTCACTATTAGTTTTAATTGCAATGTTTTCACGAGTTTTGATTAGCACTGCATTATTGTTCTTTGTTCTAACTTAGGTAGCCTTATCATGCTCTTTGCATTCTATGCTTCCTTTACATTGCTTTTCACCTTTTTTTACCCATCTGTTGCGTTAGCCTTTGTTGGTCTTAGAATAATTAACATATCTGTATTATATTAAATTCTCAATCGTATATTGACGTTACCAAAATCAAATCTGTCAGTCACATAAATTAAGGTATGTTTGCCACAACAAACGTCTTTGATGAAAATTAAGTTAAACGTAACCCCTTCCATATTGTTTAATCTAATGCTAATCTTTGTCAATTAAATTACAGCTACTGCTAATCATATCCTGGGAATTTATTAGTTTATAACACTTACTTTAATGTTGCAATAAACAAAATATCAATTATTTTCCAATTTGGAGCTTTATTTCATTTATGCAACCAGAATGGCTAAGGTCATTAAACCATTGCAATATTTAGATCAACATTTCAAATAAATGGCTTACTGGGCCAGAATGAGTAAAGTCTATTTTTTTCAACGTGTCCCAGAGCAGGCTGTGACTTCTAATATTTTACAGTGTACTAACCCAACATTAAAAAGAGCACTAACGTCACTTTTGACAACTGTTTGAACACGGAAAGTTATTACAAAATTTTGTAAAGTATACCTTCCAAATTCCATTAAAGCCAACAAAAAGAAACTAAGCAAGCGGTTCATTGTTGCTTTCTTAAGTTTAATGACAAATTTTTGAAAATAAGCGGAAATGTTAGTTCAAAGTTACCTTGATAACTTCATTTGTAACCAATATAAAAATCCGTTTTTTAACTAAATTTCTATCTATACTCTTACAAAGATGTATGGACATGGCCTGCTCTGAGTCATATTGAAAAAAGATACACTATAACTAATGCGTTAATGCAGTAGTATTATATGGCCTGGTATATTAGAATACATTTATTTACTTATTCTTCTTCTTCTTCCTTTTATTATAGGCCACTGGCCTGTTTTTAACCACAAAGTGGTTCTATAAGCGCTCTTTGCTATTAGGCCGGGTAGGTGGCTAGCCTTGCTCGTCGAAAGTGAGGAAAAGTTTCCTTGTTAGGGGTTAAAGACTACCACAGATGTTAGCGTGATAGTGGGGTAGCGTACAGTTTTTAAACTTTAGAGTCGTGGGGATTTGAACCCGGGCCGGCCGCGGCCGTCTGAGAGGAGAGCATTTGCTAACTAGGCCATCCGCTCACCTCATTTATTTACTAATCCAGTAGTGGCCTGAGCAACAATTTTGAATGGCGATTAACGTACGTACTTTTTTGGAAGAGTCGTAGTTTATGGCCAACCGAGCGCAGCGAGCGAGGCCCATAAATAAGGAAAGTCTAAAAGTCCACCTTCGTGGGGGTTACATATACAATTTTTTATTCTACTGCTTTGGAAGCGTTTTTTCTAATTCTAAAATGAAAGCTTAATCGAGGAACTCGAGAAAGGTAGAAGAGGTCATAATCATACCGTAAAGTGGAAGTGTCTATTTTGATTTCGACCAATGGAAATGGTTGTTAGTTTTTGTTGCTATAGTTATTACTGCCGAAAAGCAAAAGTTACTAGTATGAATGAGTGGGAGTCTTCGGCAGTTAAACGCTGCCGAAATTGATATCTTTTCGATGCAATAGAACAAAAATAAATGTATCTACCACCCCTTATGTGACGCCAATGTCCTCCAGATAGTAACAGATGTACACCATTGACAATAGTATATCTTCTTTGCAATGCCAGAAAAAGAATACCATATCTACATCTTTGTTTAACAATCGTGTACACACTATCCTCTGCTACAAATTTGATATATTATCAAAGCACGCTAAGTCAAAGTACCGAGAAATCAAATAAATGTATAATTATAGTCGCCTGTAATTTCTCTTATACAGTTGGCAGTACTAAAGGGTATTGTTGGTAGTACTGTCCGTCTATGTCAAATTCGAGTAGGAATGACTTAGGAGTGACTTATGGTTTTACCCCACCAGTGGGAAAGGGTTTTTGCCTCACTAGTAGGTTATGGGCCACTTTAGATGTCTAAAATCAATTTCATCGTGGCTTTATTACTAGGAGGTGTTGGATAATTGTAATTTACGATATAAGTAGGATATAAACATTATTAACGCACGCATTGTGAATAATGGTTCCAAGAGGCCGTAGACCGAGTTGGGATAAGCACATAGTGCATTAATAATGTAGTATTCCACGAATATCTTACAAATTTTTATCTATCAACGCTAAAATTGTCTTAAAATATCCTCACTTTGATAGAAGAATAAATTAATTAAGATGACAATAGGATATATATTTTTTTTCGATATGATAGTAACGCTAGCGGTCTATAATATTATCATAGTTACCGAATAACAACAAATTCGAAATGCCGGGCTTTGTAGCTCAGTGGTTAAGCATTCTGGCTACTGATCTAAGGGTCGCAAATTCGATCCCCACTCCCGGTGAGAGTTTTAAAAATAAAAAATGCGGATAGCAGTTGGTGTTTAAGTTACCTGGTATTCCGTATGCCTAGACCGTGTCTATTACAAGTAAACAAAGACATTCTAAATATTATAAGGTGAAACCATTATTTTGTATTATAATTTGCTTTAAAAATGAGCTTCCCAGGTTGCACTTCCGAAGAACAAACGTCAGATGTGCCCCTTGCTATTCAGGAAGAAGCAGAGAATGAGATATCCTGACTTATCCCGGAAAAATCTTAAGCTAAATATGAACTGGTCTTCAAAAGGTATGGGCAGTGATGAAGTTCAGAGAATATAAAAGATATCACTCCGAAAAAGCATTACTTGTATATTTAAGAGCTAAATCACAGCCAGATGCCCTCATCCCCTTGGCGCTACTACTTGATGCTAAAGACGAAAATATAGATTAAAAAGCGCAATAATATAAAAAAATATGTCAATATTTCAAGCTATCAGCCTCGCTGAAAAATAAAACAAAAGGTTATAAACCTAAAAAGTCAAGAATTCTGAGCAGGGCAGATACTGTTAGATTCTTGCAGACATCAGGGAACGATGAATATGTATACGTGAAGGTTAGTCATATACTGCGTGTCATGTGTTTGTTTTTGTTTCAACGTATAATTTTCAGGTTATTTAAATTTTTGGTTTTCCGGGTGGATGCAGAAGAAAAGAGTTCACATTTCTGAGAACAAGCAATGTCATAGATGAAGGATCATGTTTTAGAGTTATAATTCTGGATACCAAAACTAATACAAGTAGAAAATGTTTTATAACGGTTGGAAATTTGGTTAGGCTAGATCAGGAACAGGCTTAAATAGAAGCAAAAGTAAACCCAAGGTGTGAAAAGTTTGAAGGGAAAATCAATTAGGAAGTGCGTTAAGTAAAGTTGAACGTTGAAAATGAAATAGAGACAGTTAGGGACGAAAACAAAAGGTATAGAGAAAAACAGTATGGTTAGGTTAGGAACGAATTAGAGATAAAAATAAAAAATTTAGGCATGCAGGTTAATGACAAACCTGAATACAATAGGAGTGGGACCCATTACAATTAGGGACGCCAAAAATAGCCTAAATATAAAATTATTTGAGAATAATAGCATAATAGAACACATCTTAAGACTGTCATTAAAAAATTTGCAGTTGCATTTGGACAATCTTAAAAAAATATTCAGACAAAATTATGATAGAATAACAGAAATAAACTGTATAAAATCCGCATTAAAAGGGGGCGCAGGTACATGGTTTGAAATTGTCGATGACCAATTCTGCATTTTGAGCAATTTAAAGAGATGTTTTTAAAGAAATATTGTGAGCTCAGGAAACAAGAGATGGTTAAATTAGAATTTCCAGAGGCCAAATATAATAAACAAATTTCTAATAATACTAGGGAGCAATACCACCATCAAATATTCAACTTATATCAACAATTGGAACTTAGAATAAAGGAACCAATACTGATTAAACAGTTGGCAGAACACTTTGAGGACGAGATAAGGGGGAAAGTGATAACGGAGGGCATAATCAGTTTCCAACAGTTTGTCAACCTCGTTAGGAACTATGATATGTAGGAGGAAATTAGAAATAAACAGAATAGGTCAAGTAATCAAGAGAATAGAGTGCAAGCCGAAACAACAACAATGGACAATATAGAAATAGAAACAATGGTGCAAAAATACAAAATAGGGGTTTCAATGAGGGGTACAACTCCAATTACTCTAACCAGCAACAAGTTGGTCGAAATAATCGGGGAACAGGTTTTAGGTATCAAGGTAGGTTCCATAATAGTGATAACGGAGACAAGAATAATGTAGGTCAGCAGACGCAGGAAAATAATGACGGAACTCCGTGTCGTAGGATGCCGGAGTTCTACTACCGGAATAGGAATCAAAAGGAAAATACACAATAACCCCAAGCTGTTAATATAAATCAGGTGGGGTTCGAGGCTAGTATACCTTTGACAACAGCTGATACACGCATTTTTTGTTAACGTGTATTACCCAAAAAATATGTTATTTTCATCTCAAAGAATTTATTGACGAGGGTGGTACACACTAAGACAACTTATAACCATATAAATACAAGTTCTTATAATTAATCAAATTGATAGAGCATTAGTCGATACGGGTGCTGAATTATCACTAATAAATGAAAATTTTATGTAAAACTTTGTACAGCAACTTAAAAGTTATTGTATTCCAATGAAAAAATTGTTTCTTGTATCAGAGAACAAAAATAAAATCTCAACGGTCAATAAGAAGTTAATAATGGATGTAACGTTTTGTGACACAATTCCGCTAGAAATGTTGGTGAAGCCTGATTTGTCAGTTGACTTAGTAATTGGTATGAATTCACTAGCTCCTCATAACGATTTAATTAATATAGAAAAGAAAAAGCTTAGTATGGCAGGGCGAACACTTAGTTGAATGCAGGAAAGACAGGATATACGGAAATCAACAAAAATTACCTAAACCCAGTGTTAAGGACTTTATAAACTTTTGCCGCTTCTCTTGCATTCTGAATTCATACTGTGCGCAGTGGACTGCCAGGCGGGCGTCCGTTTCTAAAAATTCACTTACGTTCCATCTGTCAACGTGGCAGCATGCGAATCGGTCCGCTCTACGAAAGCTAATTCTTGTAAATGTTCAAATGTTCAATGTGCTGTTTATTGCTAATAAAGTAACATATTTCCGGCTTTCAACGAGTGTATTTATTCAGTGAAACCTACAATTCATACAGTCCATTAAATTCCAAGGCGAGCTGGCAATCAGGAATTTTCCAAATAACGGAAAACTGAGAGGCTCCACAACATTGGTCCTACAGAGCCAGGATTAAACCACATTAGGTCATTGCGAGTCCAGTCAACAGCGACAGCATTCGACAACATTGGTCATTGGCAAGTACAAAAGCATATTCAGTTTTGTATTGCATCGCATGTAATCGACCGCAAGAAGGCAGCGTTCCATATTCGCAGCAACGCGTGGAACGAAGAGGGCACATGCGGTGCCCGTAACGAGAGGAAGGAAGACAGCAGACGGTGCTATCAACGCCAAGTTCGTGCACGTGGGCATTGCAGCTGCAGGCGAGACGGTAGTAAGAACAGAAAACCGGCAAGGCGGCACACACCAATATCAATGTAAGCCTAATTTCCTATTTTTGTGATTTCCTATGCATGAATATTTGGTTTTCTATCATCTGTGTTATACAGGTGCATAATTTCAACTGCGTATTATTGCGTAAACAAATGGTTTATGAGTCATATAAACATTTTAATTGCGTGAAATGCCAAGCTATTACGTTTGTTAGCGATAACCCCTGCATTTTCAAATTGCAGAGCCGTTTGCGTTGTTAAAACAGTCTCGCGTTCGTGGCGCAATTTGGTCTTGCGTAGTACACGGCCATCCGCGTCGTGATTCATTCCGAATACCGGAGGCGTACCAAATTCGCGCCAGAGGCGTGCGAAAGGTTTTATCATTAAAGAATATTTCAGATTCTGCAAGTAGTAAGGCTACCGCGCGTAGCATCTTGCCTGAAATATCACAGATAGTTAACCCCTTGGGTCCGCGTACCAGAAGCGTACAAAATTCACGCCAGTGGCGTACGAAAAGTTAGTTCGATCTGTTAAATTGTTTTAATTTCAACAATTATGGATCCGCTTGTAAGAGTACGTGGCTCTATCAAAGGCAAGCTTACGCGTTTTGCAAGTCACGTGCAATCTTTGCAAACGATTCATGATGAAGATCAATTTTTACCTAGTACTCAAATTATTGAATTGCAAAAAAGATTGGATGCTATAGCCACCGTGTTATCAGAATATTATGAGGTTCATGAACAAATTTTAGACACCAGTAAGGATACAGAATCTGAAATGCAGCAACAAGTCGAATTTGAAAACTCTTATTTTCGTGCAATCTCACAAGCTGAATATTTGATTAATGAATACAACAAGCAATCTGATGTTGCACCAGATCGTTCTGGATCTCCTAACGGTAGCGTAAGATCAACGCATTCAAATTGCAGTTCACATTGCAATAATCAAGCTGTACGCCTTCCTGCCATTTCGATTCCCAAATATTCAGGGAACGTGTCAGAATGGCTGGAATTTCGTGAGATTTTTATTAGTTTAATTCATGAGAATCAAGCGTTAACTAATATTCAAAAGCTGCATTACCTAAAGGCTAGTTTACAGGGTGATGCAAGCCAAATTATAAAAAGTTTAGAGTTTACTGCGGGTAATTATACTCTAGCTTGGGAGGCATTGTGCAATCGATACAATGATCCAAAAATTCTGGTTCATAACCACCTCAAGGCTATTTTTGAGCTTGAATCTTGCAGTAAGGAATCTGCAACTAAATTACGTACGATTAGCGATATGTTATTCAAACATTTTGCAGCAATCAAATCATTAGCTACCGAAAGCGAGCTTCTTGATTTTGTTATAATTTATGTAGTTTCTAAAAAACTGGACCCCACTACATTTCGTGAATGGGAGGTCCTTAGAAACCGGTCAAGTTCTGACCTGCCTAATCTTGATGAGTTCAAGGAATTCTTACAAAATACAGCAAATCTTCTAGAAACTCTAGAGGTAAAAGATAGCAAGCTTGTACCCGAAAGGTCTTCCAAGGTACATTCTAAATCATTTGTGTCGGGTACCACTTCGTGTCCACTTTGTAAAGGATCTCATTCCTTGTACAAATGCGATAAGTTTGTCAAGCTGTCTGTTCTTGACAGAAAGTCAAAGGCAAAAGAGCTCCGCGTATGCTTTAATTGCCTAACTCAGGGTCACCTTGCGAGCCTTTGTAGCTCCAAATATACGTGTAGAAAGTGCAAATCAAGGCACAACACACTTCTTCATGAGGATAAACCTCAAAATGCTTCTTCTAGTCAACCAGGATCTGCGATGTCGACAGAAACCCCTGTTGAACTAAACCAATCGATTTCGGCATTCTGTTCGAATGCTTTGCAGGTACTCTTACCTACGGCTACCGCTAAACTCATCGCTGATGATGGTACGCCTCATGTTGTGCGAATCCTGCTGGATTCCGGTTCCCAATCGAACTTCATACGTTCAGATCTGTGTAAAAGGTTGAAGCTTCCAACTCGCGAAGTCAACGTTACGGTTTCTGGCTTAAGTAAAGCCACTTCTCAAATCAAGGCTAGGTGTGATATCAAGCTGCAAGCCCCTCACACTTCATACGGCATTGGCCTATCCTGTCTTGTTCTCGATGAGATTACGGGTGTTACCCCAAGTTTTCGCGTCCAGCGAAACAGCTTCAAGGTTCCTGATAACATCAAGTTATCAGATCTGTCCTACGACCAACCGGGCACCATCGACATTCTGATTGGTTCGCCCATTTTCTGGCAGCTCCTTTGTATTGGACAAATTGGTCTAGGCCCAAATCTTCCCATCCTCCAAAAGACTCGTTTTGGTTGGATTGTTTCTGGCCCTACAGGCCCTCCTTCTGCGTACCCTGTACAGTGCAATCTTAGCACGATCGAGGATGCTTCTGACCCCATTGCTAGGTTTTGGCAACTCGAACATTACCCAGAGGAAAAGGTCCGCACAAATGAAGAGAACGCCTGTGAGGCACATTTCGTGCAAAATACGCAACGAGAAGCGAATGGTCGATTCGTTGTCTCTGTCCCTCTCAAGGAACCTGAAGAGGTATTGGGTGATTCATTGCAAATCGCTCAGAAAAGATTCTTATCAGTAGAGAATATTTCAGATTCTGCAAGTAGTAAGGCTACCACGCGTAGCATCTTGCCTGAAATATCCCAGATTTCAGATTCTGCAAGTAGTAAGGCTACCACGCGTAGCATCTTGCCTGAAATATCCCAGATTTCAGATTCTACAAGTAGTAAGGCTACCAATCGTAGCAGCTTGTCTGAAATTTCCAAGATAGTTGACCCGCTGGGTCTGTCAAGCCTTTGGTGGCACGGTCCCACCTGGCTAAGCGAAAGTGAGGCATCTTGGCCTACTTCCATGTTCAATATTTCAGATTCTACAAGTGGTAAGGCTACCAATCGTAGCAGCTTGTCTGAAATATCCCATATTTCAAATTCTACAAGTAGTAAGGCTACCAAGCGTAGCATCTTGTCTGAAAGATCGCAGATATTTGACCCGCTGGGTCTGTTAAGCCTTTGGTGGCATGGTCCCACCTGGCTAAGCGAAGGTGAGGCCTCTTGGCCTACTTCCAAACATGTTCGTGCTGAGCTTCCAGAATTCAAAAAAGAAGTTCAGAGTCTTCCTGTAACCTCTGTTGAACCATTTCCGTTCAATCAGTATTCAAGCTTTGCTCGCTTACAACGAGTTATAGCTTATTGCTTTCGTTTTCATAACAATGCGCGAACCCCTAAGGCTGATCGTCTTTCTGGTCCCCTCTCTACAGATGAACTGCAAGCATCTATTGTAAGGCTTGCCAGGTTCTCCCAACGCGAGTCATTTCCTGATGAACTTAAACTGTTGTCACAGAGCAAGCCTGTGAAACAATCTTCTGCTTTGATATCCCTGAATCCCTTTCTGGATTCCGAGGGACTGCTAAGAGTTGGTGGTAGGCTCCACAACTCTCAATTACCCTTTGACAAGAAGTTTCCTCTAGTGATTTCTGGCAAACATCCATTCGCCAAACTCCTAGTATCGCATGAGCATCTTCGGCTTCTCCATGCCGGACCTCAAATGCTGTTAGCTAATCTCAGAGAACGATATTGGATCACCTCTGGCAGGAATATCGTCAAGCAAGTGGTTCATCAATGCTTACGGTGTTTTAGATTCTCTCCTAAGTTAACCGAACCCATAATGGGAGATCTGCCAGCCTCTCGTATTCAATCATCGCCCCCATTTCATACGACTGGTATCGATTATGGTGGACCGTTCATGATAAAGGATCGTAAAGGACGTGGTTCTAAACTAGTGAAGTCCTACCTTTGTCTATTCGTTTGTTTATCACAAAAGCAGTGCACCTTGAATTGGTCGCTGACCTTTCTACTGAAGCCTTCTTAATGGCTTTTCGCCGGTTTGTGGCTCGTCGAGGCAAACCGCTCCATGTCTACTCAGACAACGGCACTAACTTTGTAGGCGCTAATTCCGAGTTAATCGAATTAGGCAATTTTCTCGCGGAGCAAAACCCTTCTATTTCCGAATCAGTCGCGAGCGACGGAGTAACTTGGCATTTTATACCCGCGCACAGTCCCCACTTTGGCGGATTGTGGGAGGCCGGAATCAAGTCCTCCAAACATCACATACGTCGCGTTATAGGTAACGCTAGTCTAAATTATGATGAATTTAGCACTTTGTTAGCACAGGTGGAAGCGACCTTAAACTCCCGACCCCTGTCTCCTTTGTCCGCTGATCCAAACGACCTTCAGCCTTTGACTCCTGCTCATTTCCTGATTGGTCGTCCGTTGGTGTCACTGCCTGATCCCAACGTAACTGAGATAGTCGAGTCTCGGCTGTCTAAATACCAGAGAATACAACAACTTCACCAGAATGTGTGGAAGAGATGGAGTAAAGAGTACATCTCGGAACTCCAACAGCGCACCAAATGGCGCACGCATCTTTCGGACCTCCAGCCTGGTCCCATGGTCCTCATCAAGGATGACAATCTACCCCCTCTGAAGTGGAGGTTAGGCCGGGTCACCGAGCTGCACCCTGGCCTTGACGGCGTTACGCGTGTGGCGTCAGTGAACACTGTGTCAGGGATCGTGAAGCGATCCTTCGCCAAATTGTGCCCGCTACCTAGTGCGTTAGCGTTCAGCGCAGTTTTCGTAAAGCCTTTTGGCTCCCCATTGTTCGGGTTTTTTTGTACTAGATTAAGATCCATGTACTATTATGCTTTGTATATATGTGTGTTCACGTTACATGTTTTACTCTAGCTTTTACATGTCAACTCTGTACTGTTTTATTTGAAAGGTTACCCTTTCCAAGGCGGGCGGTATGTTAAGGACTTTATAAACTTTTGCCGCTTCTCTTGCATTCTGAATTCATACTGTGCGCAGTGGACTGCCAGGCGGGCGTCCGTTTCTAAAAATTTACTTACGTTCCATCTGTCAACGTGGCAGCATGCGAATCGGTCCGCTCTACGAAAGCTAATTCTTGTAAATGTTCAAATGTTCAATGTGTTGTTTATTGCTAATAAAGTAACATATTTCCGGCTTTCAACGAGTGTATTTATTCAGTGAAACCTACAATTCATACAGTCCATTAAATTCCAAGGCGAGCTGGCAATCAGGAATTTTCCAAATAACGGAAAACTGAGAGGCTCCACAACACCCAGAACATTTAGAGCAACATGCATGAGGGAATTACAAGAAAATAGAATTAGATTGTCCTTTAGAACATAAGGAAAATGTAGAATGGATGTTGGAAAGAATATTAGCCTATTTAACGAAGAAAATAGAGTTTCCGTAGATTACGTACATAGGTTACAGGTAAAAAATGAATTGGTATTCAATCGTAAAACCTACCCTGCCCCATGCAAGGTACAGGGATATAGTAAAAAAGGATATACAGGACATGCTGAAACAGAGTATAATAGAGAAGGCAGTTACGCACATCACTAGTGCAATTGTGGTAGTAGAAAAAAAACGATATCTTGAGAATTTGTCTGTAAGTTAGAAAAGTCAATGAAAGAACGGTGCCACAATTGGAAACGCCCCAAAATATAGATTTGTTGATAGGAACATTAGGGAACAAATTCGACTTAAAGAACTCCCTCTAGCTACTTCCGCTGGAGAAAAACTTGCGCAGGAACACGGGCTCAGTGCTTATGGAAACGTCTATCAGTTTAGGACCGTACAGTTTGGATAAAACCCACCATCTGCAGCATTAGTCAGGGTTCTCCAAAGTATACTCAACAAATTTGAAGATGTTTGTATACACTACGTCGATAATATTCTGATATTTATCTAAGATTTAGAAAGACACTTACCGCATATACTAATAATCCTGGGAAAGCTAAATAGAAATGAACTAAAACTCAATAAACAGAAGTGTGAGTTTCTAAAAACCGAAGAGACATTTTTGGGATATGTCATTAACACCAAGGAGATAGCCATCGACACGGATAGGTTGCAACTGATAAAAGTATACCCAAGCCACATAATATGAAAAAGTTACGGGGATCCGGGTGATAGGATACTATCGGAAATCGTACCCATAGAGATACAAAATAGGCCAGAATTCGACGAGCTTAGGATCTTGGTAAATGAGAGTGACGACAACTAAGGAATGGCTTGCTGGTCAAGAAGATAAATGAAATGGTTCTCTATGTAACAAGAAAACATGCTATCGAGAAAGGCAGATACCTTCACTAAACTTATGGACACATTCTGCATAAGAAAGGTTTGGTTAATTTTCAGGGAAAATTGTTATGCCAAGAATGACTAGAGAATTATTAAATCAGCCTTACTATAATGCGAGTTATGCTGTTTGGGAAAATACATTTTCTTTAAACAGTAATACGGTACAAATCATAACGCAATAACCATTGGATATGATGTGCATCGATTTCTTATCAAACTTACTAATCAGTGCGGCATTTAAACACATCTTCAAGATAAAATGAGGCAGACGCCAAAATTACTATACGTACTCTGTTAACAGGCAATAACTATGCAAACGTTAATTCGTGGTTTCCTAAATCGCTTCTAAGCTCGAATCTATATTCGTCGGAAAAGTGATTCTCGCTTCTAAAATCTCCTACCAGGACGGTTGGTCAGTAATATTCCCTACTATAACCAAACCATTTGAAATGGCGAGATTATCACCAAATAACCCACGAAACTTCTTACACGTTCAAATGCTGTCACATGTTTTTTTCCAAAAACAAAAACCGTTGTTTATTGTATCGCATTAATCTCACTTGATCTTTTATTCTCTAATTATATAACGTAAACTACTAGTATAGTGCCAAAATGCTTTTAGCACGTAACAAACTCCCCCCTTACCAGAAAGGAAAAATGTCAACGAAATTTTTAGCTAAAGAATAATTTTATCCTAAAATGATACATACATATGCCACCAGAGAGTCAATAAACCGTCTGTCATAAAACGTCCCTAACACTCAATCTTTAACAACCCAAAGTCCACAAGGGAAAGCAGGATAACACAACCCAAACTCCAAATACAAATACAAGAAAGGGAAAAACAGATATTAATATTTCCCAACAGGGAACTCCCTATACTTTATAAGAGGGAAAGCAAGATAAAAATGCTCCCTAAAGTGACCTTCCCTACAGTGCCTAACCAACTACCCTACAATACCTCACACGAAATTCAATAACAGCTGGAATAGCCAATCACAGCAGCAGATCATACCAAAGACTTCATTCGGCAACAAAGGCTCAAAAGGAAACTAAAGAACAATGACTCGGAAACAGATGCAGGTCCCACAAATCCGGAACGAGCCGTACTCTAAATGAGTAAACAAAACCGTTCTCCATCTCCAAGCACGCCCAAAAGCGAAACCACAACAAGAACTCGAGACTCACTTGTCGATCGAAATCCGCGTGAGCGATATGGATACCGTAACAGCAACAAAAAAAAACCAACACAATACGCATAGCTGAAGCCAACCATACAACAACAGCTACGCCACGAAAATCCCAAAAGGTATCCAACAAAACCCAACAAGCTAACTCAAACCTACACTAAAGCGAAAGATGAACTTCACTCGACACGAATTCAAGTCAAACCACACAATGAACCCAACTGCTAACTGCAAGCTACTCCAGTGTTATTATAGGAAGAACTAGATGAAATAGCTCCCTACAGTGACCTTCCCTTCAATGCCCAACCAACCACCCTATACTTTATAACCAAAAAGGGGGAAGAACAAGATAATAAAGTTTCCCACAGAGACCTCCCTTCAATGCCCAACCAACTACCCTATACTTTATAAGAGGAAAAGCAAGATAGAAAGTGCTCCCTTAAGTGACCTTCCCTACAGTGCCCAACCAACCACCTTATACTTTACAGGAGGGAAAACAAGATAAAAATGCTCCCAAAATTGACCTTCGCTACAGTGCCCAACCAACCACCCTATACTTTATATAAAATATAAACCCAATCAAAAGAAAGGAGAGAATATTCCATAACCAAGTTCACACAAACCACAATCATACTAACGATCCAGCTAAAGGCTGAACGACACAAAAAAAACACCAATGCACTGCTGGAGCTCCACACCACAAAACGACCACAAGAAAAACCGAAGAAACAAATTCTATCACCACACACAGAAACCCCCAGAAGATCGAAAGCGGAAGAAGTAATAGAAAAAGAACCGATTACATTAGTCGAAGGAAGGGACAATGTATTGAGAAAAGAATTAAGTTCCAATTTACCAAGACAGTCAGCAACCCAATGACAAATAACCAGTCAGAAAGACTCCGGGAAATTGTCCCATAACAGTGCCCAAGACCCAAAAATCCGCATACCAACGGAGCTTCGTCAGGTCCAATTAACAATTCACCAATCTGGGCTAATGGTACACACAATTCGAAGGTATGCTGCCACCATGACATCACCAAACCGTCTTCCCAAACATGTCTAAAATTGTTACACAACAAGGAACGAGAATCACCCCCAGGAAAAATAGATACCACTCAATTCGGGGACACAGAAACAGCCACCGAAGGAACCACCACAAGCCTAATCTCGATAACTAAAGAGCTAATCGACGATTCAGAAATCATAATCAAAAACCTATCTTACCCAACGCGCGTACTCGATCCTCATCAGAAACGAAGACGTGATATCTGCATAAGCCAAAACTCCCAAACACACCAACACCAACCCACGTTATCTTACCAACAAACCAGAAGAAGATGAAAGAGCCAATCGAAGCACTGTATGCCAACCTAAACTAGAAAGATGTCCTGAGAGACCTAAAAATCATCAAGGATTAAAAGAAAACCGCAGAGCGAATCCCTCAGACACACCAACATCGAACCCACATCACAATCAACACTCCAAATTGTAGCCTGACGGGCTAGTTTAATTTAATTTAATTGCTACAACTACCACATTGAAACTGGCTTCCCAGGAATAGCTCAAAAATGCCAAGATCCAAATAATAAACTCAGATAGTAACGTAGGATAGAAACACAGAATAACTTCTTTCCATTGTATAATAATCTTTAACTAAATACATTAAATTAAATTGTATCAAGCACATAGAATAAAAGAATGTAATGACATTTATAAAAGTAAATTAGTTCTTCTAACGGGGTGTTTCGCTCGCTGGTAATCGGGCAGTGGCACACTATTACGGGACAGCCTGTATGTACATTAGTTCTCTCGTCGCGAAGGCATCGCGCCGGTCCTGAACAGGTAATTTGACAGATTAGCGGGTCGCCATGTAATGGCGGACAACAACAATACACTTGATTCAGAAATTGTTAAATAAACAAAACTGCGGTCAATATCAAACTAAATTGTGTACATACCTAGTGCGTCTGGTGTTTTAACGGTGAAATTCCCAGTGTTCAAGCGGCGGACGATGCATTTAATTTGCTTTATTTGCCAGCTGTTTTGCTGCTCCAGGTGAGTTGCTTTTGATTAACTGTGTGCCGTTTCTTGCTGGCGAAGGTGGCCGCTGGGTTACCCTAGCTTCACGAGTGCGTGTCTGTGGGCGGCGGCCTCTGGCTCATTAGACGAGAACTCCCGGTGCACGCTCCTCGGCCTCGGAGATGCTAAGCCACTCCAGATGCAATTAACGGGCCTAATCACGTCGGTGTCGCTGTCCTGGTGCCGGGAAATTTGCTTCACGGACGGAGTCGTCGCCGGCGAGCGCGACTTGGCCTTCCCGAGTGCCCAAACTTTGGAGGGCGTCGTAGGCGAGTTCGGAAAAACTCTGCTTGTAACCAGGTGTCTTACGTCGTCGCAGTCGGGCCTGAGACGGCTCTCTAGGTCGCTAGGTGCTCGGGGAATGACGCTGAAAAGTCGAGCGACAATTCGAGCGTCCAGGAACTCGAGGAAGCGACGTTGGAAAGTATAGCAACAATCCGAACGTCAAGGAGTTCAAAAGAATGACGTTGGAAAGTATAGCAACAATCCGAACGTCCAGGAGGTCAAGAGGATAACGTTGGAAAGTATAGTAACAATCCGAACGCCCAGGAGTTCAAGAGAATAACGTTGGAAAGTATAGCAACAATCCAAACATCCAGGAGTTCAAAAGAATAACGTTGGAAAGTATAGCAACAATCCGAACGTCCAGGAGTTCAGGTAACTGGTAGGGATCCTCTCAAAGAGTCCTAAGGACACTCCGGAGAGCATAGGCAAGACGAGAGGATTGGGAAGGTTCTAGAAAATTCTGTCTTGTCTGTGCTCCGAATTCTCCTTTTATACCTGGTGCGGGCGTAATCGGAGGTTCGTATCGGGTCGCTGGAGCGGGGATTCGTGGTCTAGGTGCGCAGTGATGTTGAGGCGATCGTTTGCGGTGACGTCACGTCGTACTCTCGGCGCGGCGTTCCGGTCCCTAACGTGGTGCAAACCCAGGGAGAATGCGTGAAATTATGTTTAATTATTCGGACTCGCGTTCGAGTTGGGCCAAACGTTACAAAATAGAAAAGGGAAAAAAGCAATCAACTAAACCACGCCAACCTAACTAGAAAGAGGCTTATAAATCCCGCAAGAGCAAACTGCTCCAAACACATCACCATCACACTCATAATAGAGTTAACACCAAACTAAGAAGAAGGCACAAAAAAATTCTGAAACACACTAAACCTTTCAGACAGACATTCAATAAAAAAATCAAGCACATCAAACCACCAGGACTATAACATTCAATAAAGAAAAACTCAAGCACATCCGGCCAATATATCCTCGAGGTTCCATCAATGAAAATCACAATCATTCAATGAAAAACTCTAAAAGATAATTCATCATGATACCAGAATAGCGCGATGTCTTCACCATTCACTCAAATTAAAATAAAACCAGCTTTTATAAACATACACACAGAGCTCCTAAATCTAACACGCAACACACCCACTCAATCCAATAAAAATAAAACCATCCAGGATTAAATGTCCAAATTTGCACGCACTTTATCTTCCTTCCGCTTGTTGTTGTTTCGCTTGTTTTCTTTTGCTTGCATTTGCGGAATGTAAAATAATCGGATGATATTCCGATTCTATAAACATTCCGAAATTCCGATTATTGAAATCATCCGATTATGCCCATCACTACTTGAGACCCGTCTCTAGCAACAGTGAAGACGTCGCGAATTCTTTGATTAAGATGTTAAAGGGAGCGCCAACAAATTATACTCAGGTACACTGATATAGGTCAAGAAACTTGTAACTTCACTTTATATCTAATGAAACAATTATCGAACTCAATGATTGAAATTAAAATGAAAGAGAGTAATACCTTTAACTAGCTTTATTGTTACTCAACAGTTGATCATTATTCAATTACTCTACTATTTGAACGGGGTACCCCACTTAACTTAAACCACTAATATGTTTAATGTTTACACAGCCTTTTTTATATGCAAAATATCATCAGAAATCACTTATCGGTTCGTGGTTACACTTGTAGACGTTTAATGCCTCCAATGACTCCTATTAAATGTCAGCTTGACAGCCCCAAATCGTCAGCTGTCATATGCGGCAAGTAGGCCCCAAAACTGCCTGATGACTCTCAGCAGAGTAAACTTTCTGTACGTTTTCCCGCCCAATACTAGTTGCTATAATTCGAATTTCAAGATAAAATGAGGCAGACGCCAAAATTACTATACGTACCCTGTTAACAGGCAATAACTATGCAAACTGTAATTCGTGGTTTTCTAAATTGCTTCTAAGCTCGAATCTATATTCGTCGAAAAAGTGATTCTCGCTGCTAAAATCTCCTACCAGGACGGTTGGTCAGTAATATGCCCTACTATAACCAAACCATTTGAAATGGCGAAATTATGACCAAATAACCCACGAAACTTCTTGCACGTTCAAATGCTGTCACACGTTTTTTTCCAAAAACAAAAACCGTTGTTTATTTTCCCCCTTTAGTAACGACCATTGCCAATCTGATATTAATTTTTATGAGCTTTTATCGCCTTAATCCCACTTGATCTTTTATTCTCTAATTATATAACGTAAACTACTAGTATAGTGCCAAAATGCTTTTAGCACGTAACAAGACTGCTCTACGAAGAAATTTTGATGAAAGTCAGGGATAGAATAGCAAACAATGCTGAAAAACCTAAAAACAAAGTAACCGCAAAAATTGCCGTTATAATTCGACATAGCAGCAGAAATGGTTGTACTAAACTTAAAAGTAGCAGACGCGCAGGCAGGTGTTTGTGCCAAATTTGTTTTACCGGTTATGGGACCGTATGTAGTTTAAGGCAAATTTCGGGGCACATATGAGTTAAGATTTCCAGATTCCGACAGAATAAGGGGTAAATTTCATTTATCGTAAAAATGTATCCATATAAAAGCCATAGGGATGAATGAAGGCCGGTGTAAATAATTAATAATATGTGTAGGTAGGCAAGCATAGGAAGTAATAAGTAGCAAATTATTATACTTTAGAATGAAAATTATAATTAGGTGTAGCTAAATAGGAATAAATTTATTAGTAGATGTTGGGAAATTAAACTGCTCATATAAGAAGATAAGGATGGTTATATTAGTATAAAGAGAATATGGGCATAAAATTTATAACCAAGTCCAAACGGTTCAAACATCATAAATTATGTTTAACAGACAACCCTGACCTGTAGTCTTAAATAAATCTTAAAGAAAAACGAGCATTCGAGTGAGACAAATGTATATGCGTAATTATGGCGGAGTAATATATTGTGGAACAGTGATTGCAGTTTCAAAAGTGCGAACACATGATCAGCTGACGATTTAGTCCGAGATGTGTTTTCTTCAATTCCTCGTGGTCACAGTATACTGGCGAAGCCACGTGCAGTTGGTACAGCACA
>CALNHX010009935.1:0-44800 GCA_940337035.1 Agriotes lineatus
CTCTGGGGTTGGATGGTTCACACAAAGACAGTGGACAGGTAACAATGAATTCACAGTAGAGTCCGATATATCGACGCACAATTTTATTATTTGTTGTAATATTTACTTTTGTACCCTTATTACATTTTGTGTTTGTCTTTATTATGATACTCCTTTGAATAAATCGACAGCTTAAATATACGAGTATTACGTTCTAAATCTTTCTAAAAGGCGGACTGAACTCAAGTTATTTCAAGGCAAGGAGTTCCTTTTAAACCTCAGACTGGGCAGTTAGTAGCCGCACATGTGTGCGGGTGGGAGTGAAATTTTATTCCACAAAGGGTGGCATTCCAGACGCGCGAGCTGTGATAATTTTTGAAGTGTGAGTTGTAATTTATGTCGATTACTAAAAAAGATGAAAGAATAAGAGAGCTCTGTTGTTATGTCGTTGTTTATTGAAATTGTTGGGTTGGTGGCCAATTGGTACCACGATATAGTATATTATGTGATAATAGTGGACATTCGGCGAGATGATCACTATCCCTGACCTGATAAGCAGTTAACGGCGGTCCAGGAAGCGCACCTGGATAACCTGGAATGCTCATTTCCCACAAATCTCTGCGGGGGCGGCCACCTTGCTTGCGATTTGCACTGACGTGAGTTGCTGCTCACTGTTTTAGGTAGCATTCGGCTAACAGGCGCCCGTTATTATAAGTATTATAGATAGATTATAGGCGGTGCACCTGAGATATTCTATTAGATGCTATGTGTGAGCAACACGGGGGCCGCAAAACCCCCTGTAAGTACTATCATCCCGAATATGTACTGATAAATGTAGTAATGCTTGATCGCTTTTGTTTACACGCCTGGCTTCACAATTTGGCTGTTTTGTGCTTATGCGAACGAGGATGTGAAAACATGCACATGAAGCGGGCCGCTCACCGATATGCCTTCCCGGGATCGTATGTGTGACCCAGAACTAGAACGGCCATCACATTTTTAAATTTAAAATTTGCTGAGCTTGATATGTGCACCAAAGTAGCTACATTGCAAATCGCCCTAGAATCTTCCTAGAAGAATATTTTAGACCACCTATACTCCTAATTAGAAAACCAGTCACTCAGAAAGCATCGCGAGCGCCAAGAAAAACCACGAAGTCCACAAATCAAGCGTCCGTGATTTCCTCGAGCAGCAGCAGTGAAAACCCAATCTGCGATTTCGAAATGACTCATTTTTAATAGCCAGACGGCCGTGCTCGAAGTAAAAATACGCGCTCTGGATTTCTGCGGCTTGCTCTAAGGTTAAGGTTAGAACAATTGCGATGATTCACACCCAACATCAATCCTCGTTAAGACGCTGCTGTGCACCAAATCAATTTGTCGAATTGATTCAATTCGCGACAGAGCGTTCAACTTGCGCGTCGCGAATTCCTACGACATTCTTCGCGTCTTCGCGGGAACGTGCCGAATTTTGGAAGAGCGTTTTCCGGTTTTCGGCGGGCTGAATGAATATTCATGGGCCTCAAATGCAGCTAATGACGCCAGTTTTTGTTAAGAAGGTGGACGTGAGATAGGTCGTCATTCTGGTGGTTTTAATTAAGCACTGTAGGAGTCAGTTTTTACAAACGCAGGTATTTAAGGTTTCTAAAGACTTGCAGTTTTTATAGTTGCAATAAAAAGTTGCCAAAACTTCAAGCGCGTCTGCAAGTCTAGATTCTTACTTTTACTAATTGGAATTCTGTGTTTTCAGAATTCATAAATATTAATTACAGCCAGGCTTAATCAACTGTTCGTCAGAAATTTCCATTCCCAGAACACCTACTGGAAAGTCTATCGTATGGCATACGCTAAGCATTTTTAAACAGTTCTGGAAATAGCGGGTGAATTGGTTTCTTTGAACCAGAGGAAACTCCTGGAGGTTTTTAATTCGATCGCTGGAAAAGCTTCCAAGTGCATTTTTGTGGTTGTATCGACTCGTGGAGGCAATTCATTCCTACGCAGTTTGTAATTAGGCAAATGCTGTTTTACTCCTTTAGGGCTAGATTAGTTTCCCTTATTTTTTTATCGTCGTGACTTGGCTTTTGGTTTGCTACGCATTATTTCCGGTACTTGAGGGCAGTATTTTCGAGTTGGAGCAATGTGGAGTTGTGGTTGGTGACAGGGCGGACTGAGTGAGCCGTGTTAGCCCTGTGCTAAAACAGAGCATATTTGTTGGTAACAAAACATTTGAATCCTGTAAATTTGAACACTTGTTTAATTAGTAATTTGATTTGATGTATTTATTTACCCTTTCTAAATTATGATGGGATAACATTGAACTTCGGCGAATTCTAAACATTCTGTATCATGTCGATAATATGTATCAACTTTAATCGTGTATTTTTACATTTCACAAAATAGTTCAGCGAATATTTTAGGACACTAAGTATAGATCTGTATAACAAAGCTTGTACGATTCAGGCTACTAAACAAAATGAGACTTGACCCAAACGTGTGCGCATGAAATATGCAATGTAATAACCTAAAGCAGATAACTTTTTACCCATGTGAAGATCACTTCAGAAGTGACCGAGTTATTTTAAGCTTTAACACGTACGCAAGCAACAACCAAAGTTATATGAACAATTAATTACGATATTTTAAAGCAAAATCTTCAATTCACAATTGAATGAAACCACGACTCATTATCATATACTAGTGGTACTTACAGCTTTTCAAATTTCACAAACTATTTCATGAGGGGATTGAACACAAAGTTCTAATTTAAACTTTGGTTAGACTATGGAGTTAAAATGTATATAAAGTACCATGGAGCAAATATATACAGGGTGATTCACGAATAGTGTCTGATTGGGCGCCTTTATTCCTGCAACAAAAATTACTCTCTCATAGAATACTTGGCTGTTTTTCAATTTGAATACGATTTTGTGATCATGAATTCAGAAAAATGAAACAAAAGTGTCAATCAAATTGGGTTGCAGAAAAAATGGTGCTAAATCAGACACTATTCGTGAATCACCCTGTATAAATATGCCTGACTTTTTGAACAGAATTTGAACGGATCAATTAGTCCGCTCTGTCACCAACCACAACTCCACACAGCTCCAACTCGAAAATACTGCCCACAAGTACCGGAAACTAGACTTTTGATGACGACAACCAGGTCGAATTCATAATCAACAAAGAACGAGCAGCAAACCAAAAGTCAAGTCACAGTCGATGACTACTTATAAATTTAAAGGTGAGCAAATATAGGCCTACAACAGTAAAAGAGCGATTACCTAATTCCGAACAACGTAGTTAATCACATAACTTGGAATTGTAAGATTTTTTACCCGATCAAACCAAGATTCTAAGCAATACTAACGCATTTGAAGCACCAAATTTGCTGTATTCGTCTCCTAAACCCCAATAAAATCGGCTAATCACAAACTAAACTGGCGAACAAAGAAAGTTCTTAACGATTGTTTTAATAACAAATAAAGAAAAGCATACAAACAACCTAGTGCTGAGATTAGTGCCAACAAGCACGAAAATTCATATCCTACGGAAAATAAGAGAATATATTTGATTTCAAATCAAAACCGTTACAATAATTCTTCAATATTTCCTTTCAGCTTAAACTAGTTTTCATGGGTCCCGGGTGGTGTAGCTTGAACAAGCGTCCACGTTCGATCAGCAGAGTTAAGGAACGCTCTTTCTGATCAGAACTTGGATGGGAGTTCCACGGCTGCATCTTTCGGCGCCTCGTGATACGGCTGTCACGGAAATAGTTGGTCCCGGCGGTCATAACAACATCATGACAGTCGTTAGTGGGGTTGGAAGTCCCCATAAATGCACAGCGACGCCTATAATTGGCCTAACGGCTGTTGGCTGAGTGTGAAATAAATAAATAAATAAATATAAGAAAAAGAAATTTATTAAGTTACAACCATAGTACGCGCTCGATTATATGAACTAATTAGAACCCAGCTTGTTCGTACAACCGAGATGTTCGCTTAATCAAAAGTACAGTTTAAAACAGGTTTATTGTGTTTCTTAACTTACACATATTCTAGAAATGAACAACACATATATAAATATTCATAAAACTAGATTAATTTTGTTTGATGAAGTGGCTAGGCAATTTTGTTTTACAAACTACTTTCAGGATTGGAACTTGTCATTATTAAAGTCGAAGAATGTTTCGCCCACTTTCGAAAGGGGCTGCATCTGGAGGAAACGCAGAAGAACACGGTAATTCAACTTGTAAACCACGCCAGATGCGAAACTCTTTTGTAAGGGAAGGGGATAGAAGAGCACAGTAACTCAACGTGTAAACTACGCCAGATGCAAACCTCTTCAAACGTTAGAAGTTACGTTGTTACGTTGACTTACCGTGCTCTTTTGCGTTTCCTCCTAATAAAGTCCCTTACGAAAGTGAGCACAAAGTTGAGTTCTTCAACCTCAATAATGATACGGTCCAATCCCAGACGTCGTTTGTTACGTAATGCCCATGGCCGTGAAAGCCTCAGAAATCAATTTTGTTTTAATTTGTTTCTCCTGTAAGCTCTTTTGAATCTATAATGTAAAATTGTTTTTGTTCATATGAACGAACTGTTAATTTATTCGAGTATTCACTCGACCGACCGCCTCATTTAATATTTCATTAATTGCAATACAGTTTTTTAAATGGAAATTTAAAAATCATCTTAATAATTTGTACACTACTTTTAGAAAACAAGATAACGAAAATTCTAAAACTATGCTCTGTAATGTTGTATGATTCCGAGAATCAACTCCTCAACTTGACCACGACGTGAGTAATGGCTAAATTATACAAAGTACTTTCTCGGAATACAAACGATTTTTAAATGCTATTTGCAATTCTTCATTAATTTACTGCAACGAATGTTTTAGTTGCATATCTTGAGACCATTTAATAATTTGTATCGCAATTGGGAAAGCCACATAAATTAGAATTTTCCACTTTTAAAAAATTTCGGAATTTAAAAAATGCAAAACAAATATATAAAAATAGCTTCAACGGATATCAAAAAATTTATATATGTACTAACCAAAACTGCAAAATTTTGTTTCTTCAGTATTTCCTCAGAACTAGGTCCACAACATAAACGGGTGGAAGCTAAAGTATGCACTACGATAATAAAGGAAGAAGAACCAAGAGAAAATTAATAAGAAGAAAAATATCAAGAAGAAATGAGACTACCCTCTAGCAAGAATAGGAAGCACACATACACATTGGTAACTAGAAGAAAGATGGAAATTATTTACAAAGAATATATACATACAACTGTAACGTTATCACCAGTAGCAAATTTATCTAAAGCATCAATATTATGCCAGAAATTTGTACAGCGCTTATTCCGTCACAATCTGCGGTTACATCGCCCTAACGCCCAAACAGAAGATAAGAATACGTCCACCAACGGTGCGCAGTGTCCCGTACAACGAGGACCAAAAAGTATAAAAACAACTTCCGCATCCGTTTCGAGCACTTGAGACTTGAGCCCCTGACTTCCCTCTTAATACTTCCCTGACCTGCACCTGACGCAGTTCTGCCTTGTGACGAAAACTCGTCTCGTAGAATATTTCGTTAATGCAAATCCCGCATCCAGCGTTCACTAGGTCAATTTGATCATAATCTACCGGCTTCACCGAAGTTACAAAAACCTCAATAAATCACTAGTATACCTGTAGCAAGAACGCGGTTGATCCGACGACGCCTTCCTGACAATCCTTCAAAAGCAGATTGTGCTTCACCGGTCGAGGCACGAGACCACAAACGATCCTCCAGCGTTCGCCGGGAAACACAGCAGTGAAAAGGCGGACTTCGCTCTAGGTGATCATTTTCTGTTTAAGTTATTCCTGGGAACCCAAACTTATATACTAAGGAAGCCCCACGGCCTGCCTGGCTTAACACCCTAATTACACAAGTCACTAGCACTGTAAAACTCTTTATTCCATTCAACTGGCCGCACACAAAAATTGTAAATATCCCCATTTTCGACGATACTCATAGCGATTGTTTCAGACCGATCGTTGTTAGTTCACGTGTACCCAAGCTACCTCATCTAAGTTCCTTGGAGATGATCCAGGAGAGCAACCGGGCACAACCGACGTGCATAGTTGGTTGCCGACCGCCAAGTAGCATCGATCCAGATAGTTTATCAGAAGAAATATTCTGTTATAATTCTATGTGTAGTCGTGTTCAAATAAATCTGGGACAATGTTTTTTTCATATGTAGGTTGAGTTAAGAATTGAAGAATATCTCCATGAATTTCCTGCTATCAGAAATAGTTACATTAAACTTTGACAGGTGATGAATTTCCTGCTATCAGAAATAGTTACATTAAACTTTGACAGGTAAATGACATATGGAACTCTTTATGATGCAGGAAATCCATGGAGATATTCTTCAATTCTTAACTCAACCTACATATGAAAAAAACATTGCCCCAGATTTATTTGAACACGACTGTACATCTATAATATAATTTTCCTTAATGTGTGTATGTCTGTCTGTCTGCTGTGGCAGAAAATCAAATATCACGTTCCGGCTTCGCAGATGTTTATATTTGTTTAGGTTTTCTTATCTGAGCGCTCGGCTGGGAGCGTGTCCTTCGGCGTATCCTATTTCACACGTGTGCCACACGTGCGCCACACGTGCGCGTAGCGCGCCGTTTGCTTGTATCATTATTAATATTCATTTTGTACTTAGAAACATTATACGATTTATTTCTAAACTGTTTATTCCTGTATTTATACATTTGAGAGAACGAACCCTTGGGCATCTGAACATACCCGAGGCAAAAGTAAAGTAATTAAATTATAAATTTCCTGAACAAATTCCTGTTAATTACACAACAAAGTATAGGAAATGTGTAGAATGAACTCAATTAATAGCCAAAGTAAGAGAACAAAGTGGTGGAATAAAGTGGTAAAAAAGGAAGTGAAAACCAGGCATAAAAAGATAGATACAGACAAAATCTACACAGGACAAAGAAGAATGCATAAAGAAAAGAAATCAAGTAAAGACAGTGACAAGAAACGGAAAACAAGAGAGCTGAGAAGAACTTGGAAAGTATCTGAGATATATAGCACAATAATCGAGGTTTTTTTGAATAAGGCAAAACCTATTAGAGGAAGTAGAAGAAAATATTTGAAAGGAATAAAAGATACAAACAACGAATTACAACTAAAAATAACAGACAAATTCGAGATAATGCTATACAAACAAGTTTTAATTGAACGAGGATGAAGGCTAAGCACCAAGAGAAGAGTACTGGAGAAAGATGCACATCTACAAGAAACAGAAAGAGAAGTAGTATGGGAGGCTATAGAGTAAATAAGGACAAAAAAGCAAGTGGAGATCACAGACATCCATAGATGATCAAATCATAAAAATGGTAAAAGGCCTGGAAAACGGTGAAAATGTCAAAGGACTGGTGAAATAATTTCATAATTTCCTTACATAAAAAGGAGACCATTACAGCCAAAATACGAAAGTAGACTAACCAATAGAAATAAAAATCTTCGAAAAATAACAGGGAAGACAAAATCAGGCACGGTTAGAAACCAACAACTAAGAGAAGTGGTAGAACAAGAATCAATAGTACAGAAATTGGAAAAGAATGCGCTGGAATGGTATGGGCGTATTTATGGACACTGAAAATGTATCCAAATAGATGACCAAGCAAGATAATAGACGTAGGAAAGAGCAGAAGGGACAGACTAGCCAGACATAGATAAAAAATAGAAAACATGGAATATGATCAAGTGATATAAATCTAATGTTCTTAAGGGCAAAGGGAATGACAAGAAGAAGAAGAAGCAATGCTGACTGAACAAACATTTAAGTGACTTCTAATTTTTATAATTCAATATAATTAATTCAAACACGAAGAAGTAAAGAATAATTCTTGAACTATACATGTCTTGGATAAATGTGAAGAATATCAAGCCGCTTCGTAAAAATATGGTGACGATATTAAGATAAACCAAGAACCCTCCATGTAGTTTGTTAGGTCGTAACAGGCATACATAGCTGGTACTTCTGCAATAAATATAACTCCAACGAAAAGGCTGAAGAATGCAGCACATAAATCCGCTGACCGTCTTATGCCAGCAGGTGGTTCGCATAAAAATCGGCAAGAGGCGAGAGTGATTGAAAAGCTCTGCAAACGCAGTATAATGAAAGTCGCAAGTTATTGACAACATCCACTGACGCAGTGTCAGTACGTGCGATTATCGACGCAATTACGACAAATTAACGCACCAATGCAGCATTCTGACACAGCAAGGGCGTCGAAAAAAAAGGATGATTACCTAAAAAGGGTGAAAATTGATAAAACCCTCGAAGACACGAAGACTCTGTTAACACAATCAGAAGAATGAAGTAGGAGCTGAACACACGGGGCGAGGGGTCATTAATTCCTTCGCTGACGGAAATGCGTAGCACTTGCGATTGCAGGAAATTCCAAGCTAGCCAATAATCGAGTAAGGGTGCCGTGGTTAATCAATCAACAAGCTCTGTCTTGACACCCGGTATTTGTATTTGTTCATTGATTTGTATATGTGTGGATATTATATTAAATTTTAATCAAATGTTGTGGTTAACCACAACGTATTTATTATTTATAAATAGCTTAGGGTAACCGATCAATCTCAGGGTTATGCACTACAGTTCGAAGTAAGGTAAATATTTAAGCTACGGGTCAGCGGTCAATATTGGCAAATAAGAATCTGTGGTCCTACAAAATTTTTTTCCTAGCATATGTAACCATACGTTTATTTAGTGTATGTGAACTAATGTTGCTGCATTTTTGCAAATAATTTAAATAGACACTTTACATAGCGATGCAAGCGCTTAAAAAATACAGCAACCTTCACTACACAAAAATTAAATTGTATAACACACTATTTTGGCAATATATCTACAGGTACTGGAAATACAAATATTGTGTGTGACGGAATACATTATGCATTAGCATTCCCTTAGAAGAAGTTGGTTCTAAACTTACTAAATGTGACCAAAATGTAAAATTACAATGTCCTGGACACACAAATTAAATGAAATACCTCGTCTTTTGAGACGATTCCAGCATACAGGTAGTTTCCTTCTTTGCCAATTAATTTGTTCCGACCCTTCTTTATTCTTTACCGACCGATGTGACTCGGATGTATGAACCTCTAGTAATGGGCCAGAAAATCTGGGTTTACACCCTACTCCAACGCCCATAAACATTTTGTACCGACTGCTATTTCCATCTCGTGCTTTGGTAACAGTGGTGTCAAAGTCGATGCCCCTGCAGTGGGAATGTTAACAGACTGATGACAACGAAACGATTAATCCCCATCTCGTAAAGAGGCGATTCGTAAAGGCAGAACTCAATTCCCATAGACGGCTCTTCCCCGCGTCAGTTTGCCAACTGACTACGAACCGGAAAATGGAATCTGGACACATGAACACACGCGCACATAGGTACAGATTGGCGGACCGTTTGAAATAACTTTCCCAATAGATCTCTAAAATTCATAAAATGGCCACTACTACCTATATCTTGAATACAAAAATTTTCGTTTGCACCAGTAACAAGCTGTGAAGTTGAAAACTGCGTGTCTTTATTTAAATATATGTTAAGGTTAACGGAAACAGTTTAATCCCAGAAAATTTATAAAAACCATCTGTTTTCCATAATGATAAAAACATGAAATAAATCATGATGTTGATATGTCTGCAAATATGGCATTTAATGAGCTGTGGCACTTTATCAGAGTGCATTTATGTATAATTTAATGACCTGCTAATGCCTCCCTTTATTTGTAGAGAAATATGGTTCTGTCTGATGACTCTGATGAACAATTAACGACGCTGGCCTTGCTTGAGAAACAGTTCAGCTCCACTAAAACTCAAATGTTAGACATATTTACATGGGCTCAACGCATCAGGTAAAGATGGTCCCCATAAACTCAAAACTTAGACGGTGTGTTTAAAAGCTAATCCAGGTTAAAAGCTACAAACTGTCGCCCGAAAGAAACAAACGTCCGCGGATTACGCCATCGGCGACGACAAGCACAGCTCCACCCTCAATCAACGCAGCCCATTACGCAAACAATTAGAGCCGGCTAATTGCGGCGAGAGCAAATTAACTGCGATTCGGCGCGATCTATTTTCGCGAGTTTGTTACTGATGTTTCGGGCCGTTAATCGGCTGCCAAGCACAATACTTGACCCAGATATTAATTCGAGCCGCCTGCAATTGGCACGGAACCGAGGAAGAGCCGGGACGCTGGGCCGGGATCGCAGTCGGCGGTGACATGGGAAATACCAGATTCCGAGCGAAAATAGAAGTGCATATTCTGGGAGCTTCATGGCTGCACTGGACAACTGGACCGGCGCCTGTCCAAATTTGGACCTTTTGGGCGCCACGAAGAGCGCCTCCAGCCTGGAGTCTCAAATTTAGTCACTCGCCCTCTCGTCTCTACGAAAAATTCATGCATTGTGGCAAATCCTTCCGAACAGAAAGAGATTGTAGAAGCTGTAGAGTTCAAAATAAGGAAATATAAACATGTAACAGAAGAAGCAAGTTTGGAGGTGGTGGTCACAAGCAATTAAAAAAGGGGTTAAGGAAAAGAAGCTACCTTGGAAGAAACATTTGGACAAGAACGCAGCACAATTATGCTAAGAGAAGAAGGGGTATGTAGAGAGCATTTCGGGTGCAACCAAAAAGAAAGCAATCCATAATTACTATCCACAAAGACTCCGCTATTAATAAAAAGCACATCCATCATGCACCAAAAACCCCTATAATAAAGGTGACATCAGCTCACAGGAGAGTCTTTCATTTAAACAGCTTACTCGTGATTGAAAAGCTGCGTTAACGTACCCTTTGCGGTCCTACGAATAATGCGGAGATTTTGACCTAAAGAATGATATTGCATCACAAAGCTGCCAAATAGGGATAATCATATAGGTTATCAAACAAACGTCTGATGTCCCGAAACGATACGCACACATACACATGAATCGAGAACCCTAATGACCACACAGCTTTTTTCATTGAAGCCAAATATTCCCCAATTCAAGATTGGAAACAAAACAGATTATTTGCTACCGTACCCCAAATTAGTTTTTTCCTCCAGCAATCAAAACAAAAATAGACTAATACCAACACAATGTCACGTAATGACACTAGAATACCTAATCAGAACTTAAAAGTCACTACGAATCAGCTGACAAATATCTAATCTTCAAACGTCAAACAGATAAGCAATCATTTTAATGTAACTCTTCAAATAACTCATTTCTATCAGAAAAGCATCACTACCAGAGACAGCACGCATAACTCATTGACTAAACGCAGTTAGTACTCCCGTTCATAAGTCAAAACTGCTCTATGATTTTGTTTAAAGTTTTTTTTTATCGTATGGTTTGTGCTAGGAAGCCTGGTGTCAGAGTTTTCAGGTTGCGCAAACGCCTCTGACGTAACCTAACGACTATCACCGAAATGAGAACCGGGACCGACGGCTTAACGTGCTCCCCGAGGCACGGCTGGCTGCGATTTTACTACCGCTGTAGATCGGATACCCATCCGAGTGCCGACCGCCGCGAACGTTGCTTAACTCTCGAAACTCTTTGAACATGACCAGTCCTTGGAGCATGCGGCTATGCAACCAGCTCCAGTCTATAATGACCATAACTCCTAAGCCATATCCTTCTTACCTTGGTTTTAGAGAGAATAAGTGCGACTAAAGCAAGGTAAGAGAATGTAGGCTAACGTCAAGATATGCGCAACCAATCTCTGACTAGCCAAATAGCCGCAACAAGGTAGCCCAAGAAAACAGGGAGACCGGCAGAATGGTTCATGAAAATAAAGATAAAGTTCAAGTAAACGAACTCGGAACAGCTATAAATACAATAAAAATTGGAGTAGACCCAGAAATTGTAAAACATCAGAAGGACCCTGAAAAACAGGAAGACACATATGGCCAATCCCATAAACAAGCAAAAGGCAAGTGCAATGTCAACTAAATAAAGCGCAGTGTCCCCTTGGTCCCAACTGGAACACACTAGATGAAATACTAGAGGGAGATTCATATGTGATTCTTCTTCTTCGTATCTGGTGTTACAGCCCTTGGTGGACCTTGCCCTGCTCCAGAACGTCCTTCCATTCGTCTCATCCTCTTAGACCGATACTTTTAGGTTTTCTACGTCATCCAGGACACGTAGCTTATGTGTTCACTTGTATCGTTACCCTGTTGGTTGTTAGGGCACGTATTCGTGCAGGGTCTCCCAGACCCCATCCTAAGTACGTGTCCGATCCATTTTAAGTAGCCAAGTTTTATCATTTCTCGCCTTTCTTCTTCCGATAGTCAGTCGAGTTTCGCCTCTGACGTGGTTCACACGTTGAGTTACCGTGCTCTTCTGTCCCTTTCCTTGCAAAGAGTTTCGCCTCTGGCGTGGTTAACACGTTGAGTTACCGTGCTCTTTTGCCTTTTCCCTCCTGATGAAGCCCCTTACGAAAGTGGGCGAAACGTTGAGTTCTTCGATCTCAACCATGACACGGTCCAATCCCGGAAGTCGTTTGTTACTTAAGTTTTATCATACTTACTGCCAAACTCGGATCTCTTGCTGCTACTTCCAGGGCCCTAAATGCTTCTTTAATTGGCGTTTCAGATCTACCCATGATATCTATGCCTCCGGCAAAAGCAAAAATGTGTATACTTTTGTTGAATGTTATTCTGAAGTATTGATTTGCAATGCTCCTATGTTCTCTTCCAAGGCCACGTTGACAAATATACATTCGAGCGTACCTTCCTGGCGCAGCCTATTGCTGGTTTTAAACGATTGGATTGCCAGGTAAAAAACGATTTTCTCCACTGTGAGTTTTCTACGGCTTGTAAGGTAGCTTGATATGCCTAGCTCATTCATGGCTGCCTAAAGCTTTCTTCTATCGATGGTGTCGTATGCTTCTCCAAAATCGGCAAATATGTGGAGGGTTCATGATTTTCTCCAGAATTTGGTCAATGGTTAATTTACCTGTTCGAAGCTCGAAATCCTGTCTGGTATCTTCCAATCAGTTCCTCCACAAGCGTCCGTAGACGTGAGCAGGGTATCAAAGAACACACTTCAAATGCGGTGTTTAATAAGGTGATTCCACTATAATTTAAACACTCTCATTTGTCACCCTTCTTATGGGGGGTACAATTTGGCCAACGTTCCAGTTATTTGGGAGAGCTCTTTCTTTCCATTTTCCGTTTGTTATTGTTCTTGGGGCTCTTTGTTCTCATTGCAATTGATATCTTCTTCTGTCTCTTGTTCAAAAGTGTGTGTGTTTCACTAAGAAATTTGATACCCCTTTTTGTTATTAGTTCGCAATTCGCCTTCTTTACTTCTGTACTGTAATGTTTTTGATTTGAAGCCTCTTCTAAGTTACATGCCTTTTTACAGAAATTTCTTTACTAAATGTATTTATTTAAATCTTCAATATCATATAACTTTTGGTTGCAGTGAGTCAACTCTTCTTTTTGCTTAGTCCTCTTCTGTTACTCCTGGTCGTCGTGTCTGCATCTTTAGGAATGCTACACTTTTCGCTCTTGTTGCTTCCAAACATCGTTATTGGTGCAGACAACTTTTGCATTATTGTTAAGATTTTACAACACCGTTTTTCATATTTATATTATGGTTAGATTTATACCGTGAGTATTTATTGGTTGTTGGTCTTTCATCGGCGTAGTAACGTTTCAAAAGTATTTGTTGTACCTTGAAGAAACTACTTCACCTCATCAATATCATGCCAGTTTGCAAAAACATAAGAAAATCTTCTTCAACTTGTGTATGTTCACTGACAGACGAACATCTCTTCCAACTGCTTCCATTTCTCTATCGTCTTTCCCAACGGTTTTGTTCTGACTATATATGTCTCCGTTTTGTAATTCTTTGTGGTATATCCGTACATTAGTTTTTTTGTGGATCCACTTGTCCTCATACTTCATTGGCTATATTCATTAACGTTGTGCATTACACAATGCTGTACCCATTCCTGAAACCTACTTGTTCGAGTCCAGCCTATTGTTTACTCGATTACCTTTATGAAAAGTTTTTATATATGGGATAGGATTGATATGGGTCTGTAATACTTTAGCTCTGGTTCACCATCTTTCTTTTATATGATAATAACAGTTTTATCGTTTTGGTTTCATACAAACTCTCGTAGAAACTTGTAACTCTATTGCTACTCTTTCCACCTTTCAATTTTAATAATTCACTTTTACGGGCATAAGAAGCCGTGTAGCGAAGTTGGTAGAGCGTTGGGCTAGCATTAAGCAATTTATAACGTAGTCTGGATTTTGTGCTTAGTGGAATTTCACATCGGCATCCGGTCATAGTCGAATAGATCCAGCTACGCTTTGTATTAAAGCAGCATCATCAACCCCTGTACGTCAATCTATCGTCTCGCAACCCTCCGGCATATCGAAAAGCACTGAAAAAACTTTCCATTCAACGCATGGTAGATTTATACTGAATGCTCGGAGATATTCCTGAACGACCGCTAGACGCTGTTAGTTTTGCTTCCGTCTTCGAGTTACGAACTCATCGCTATCGCCAAGCCAATTTCTCACTCCGCCACGGTGATGAAGCTAAGTTATTTGTGGTTAATTATTTTGCTGCATGTGCTATTTACCGTTGATTTTAAGTGTGCTATAATGCGTTGGAAGAAAATTTTGTAGGTGTAAATTATGGTCAATTTTAGCATATGTTTCAGCGAATAGGTTGCATGTTGTGAAATAAGTTTTGGAGCATATTCCTGTTCGTAGTGCAGCAACACCTTCAGCTCTCTGCGTCTGCAATAGTATATCAATATTGTTTTCTCCCATAGAATTCCTTTGCCGGCCTGGTGAACTAGTTGTACCCATACTGCGCAGGTAAAATTCTGAGGAACTGTTTGGAAACCATGTTGCGGTCACAGCTGTAAGTGTGGTCCACTCAAATGTAATATTCTAAATGATACCTTAAAGGAGTTTTTAAAATTTCTTGTATTATTTTAATTTGTAAAGTGTAGTGCAGTTCCGCATGTTTTGCGGCAAAATAAATGTTTCCAATGTTGCACAAATGAGGTAGGATTTTAATTTCAAAGTTGAGCACCGTATCTTACATCTCCATCATTTTCCCCATACCGACTGATTCGATAGTGGCAGGCGAACGCCTGTTCTTCTAATTTAAGACCCCGTCAATCTCACTAGTTAGCCGTGGTAACGTTTTAAGCTTGTTGCAGGTAGCAAACGGGTTCTAATATGTAGAATGATTAATGGTACTATCTATGGATGCTTTTCCTATAATATCTCGAGCGCGTTTCTTAAAATTCTGGACTATAAATTATTCATTTAGACTCATTGAGCAACTTAAAAATGTTCAGAAGTGGACATAGGACTATCGTCTACTTTGCCCACTTTATATCTAAGAATCCACTTTGTGATGTGATATAATAGAACGGACAGTATTTCCTTACAGCCTCCTCTACGACTCGATAGTTCTTGCAGTTCAACTCGTTTATATAAAGTTACTGTAAGCTAGTGTAGAATGCATTTCTATACATTTTTACAAAATTCCTGAATATAGGTGTTTAAAAAAATCGATATTGCGTACATCATTTGGCATAGATAAAAAATAGTTGCTGAGGCACACGATATTTATTTGTGTCGCTTCGCGTCTTGCAATAATTGAACACGAATATTTAGCAAGACGCCCTTGTAGCTTGTGTTAAAAGAAGCTGTCGGGTGATGCCCACAATTTTATTATCTTTAATAGGTTTGGAGAGACCCATTCAAACTTTAGCCAGTTTCGAGCGACAGCCAGACGAGCCCAAACCGCTCAAGGCCGCTACCAAAATTGGAAAATGCCGTTCGGCCTGCAGACAGCGGCGGCTACACTCCCGATCCGCAACAAACGCACCTTCCTGCTAATCACCGCAAAGGGCGCGACCTTTTCCACGCATCGCGATTCGCACGGGAAGCAGCGGCCTTAATTGACTGCGCTGAAATGTCACCGCGAAAGGACGGTCAGCCACCTTCACTCAATACCGCGCGGTATTTGTAAACAAGGCGCATGATAAACTGTAGCCAAAACAGATAGATTCCGCGATTAAACGATCGCCCACACCGCCCAGCACCTGCCGCAAAAAATCGTGACTTTCCTTTGCAGACCTGCTCGCCCAATTTAATTTTGTTTGGGCACGCTTTTTGCATTGGGGCGGAGCCCGCGTGAAAGGCGATATCTGATTAAACTGCATGTTCGAAGTAATTAAACCTAAGGCACTTTTGGCACTGTAAAAAATGCCCATGCCCAGGGATCGTGGGAAGTGGGAAGATGTATCGACATTTTCATATACTCTTCAACGTAAAAGTTATATCGTTTCGAAGTTGGGTTGCTATTTTTTCATTATTATCTTAGTATTTTCTAGATTCACTGCCAGGTCCACAGATTTATATTTTAGTTCTGACATATTTTGTAGTTCATCTAGATTACTGTACATTACTACGATGTCGTCTGAAAAGCGGAAGTGGTTGATATACCGGCCAGCGATGTTACAATTTCCTCGTTCCGGCCCAAGTTCCTTAAATGACAAGAATAAATAGCTGTATCCTTATCCTACTACTGCTTATTGGGTCTGCTTCAATGTTCACTTGTAATGTTGCTATATCATATACATATACCGAGTGATTTTTTAAAAACTCAATTGCAGCAGGCCCTGGATAACCTAAATCAGTTGGCAATACTGAAATGTATTGTTGGTAACACTGTAAGTCTATGTCAAATTCGAGGTTGGCAGGTTAGGTTTTGCGTCAATTTTGACACAATGAGAGAAACAATAGAGCTATTTCCTTATTTGGGCACTCAATTATCTTCGAATTAAAACATAGGTGCTGAAGAGTCTTCGATAATCATGGCACCCAAACAGAAGCCAAATATCTTGTCTACTCCCCCTTGTATGACCTATCGTACGTTATGGTTGTGTGTCATAGACAACCTATAGAAGACACATTAAGTGTTTCGAAAAAAACACCAACATTGTATCCGCAAGATCCTCGAGTTGTGCAGGTGCAGCATCCTAACACAAGCAATACTAAAAGGTTTGAAGAAACTATTACTCGTCAAAAAGCAGGTAAAGGTAACTAGAATGACCGATAAATGTCTTATCAACAAGTAATTTATTCAAAATTGTTGTAGGGCCATCTAGAGCAGAGTTTGAACAAAAACAGTCACCCGATGAAGGTTGCGGGTTATGCACAATGGACTAGCACCAAGTAATTCCAAGAGTTTGCAAGTGTTAGGGCCGGTTGCAGAAAGCAATGTTAAGTCTGGTGTTAGCTAACGTCGCGTCAAAGTGAACAAAATCGCATCAAATTTTGTTTACTAATGTATTAGTTACCATAAACATGTGAGATTTGATTCGTTTTTGTTCACTTTGACGTCGCGTTAGCTAACACCAGACTTAACGTTGCTTTCTGCAACCGGCCCTTAGAATGTTTGTTGCAGCTGCTAAAATTACGGCAAAAAAGGTAACATCAAGGATAGTAGAACGGGGGTTAACGTGTTGATACAAAATTTAAAGTCGTAGACCTGTAAACTGAATGAATACACAAAATTACAGCAGGTTTTGAATTATTCTCGTATCCGAAATCATGTACAGAGAGGTGAAGATAAATATAACTTCAAAGCTCAAAATCTAATCATAAATTTCCAAACACCCAGTGTCAGAAACCCAACCAAAAACCATAAAGCATAATTAAAGGTCTAGATCCAAGGCCGAATTTAAAATTTCCTGTCCGCGTGGTGCGGCACGAGCCACCCCATTTATAACTCAAAAAGCCACCTCTATCCACGACCTTGTCTAATCTCTGGCATCACACCCACCGCAAACATAAATAGACGTGGCGCCAAAACGCCTTCTAGCAGCAAAGGCCACAGATCAGTTGGAGACGGGATCGTTGCCGGCGCTTAGAGGTATTTTGGACCTTGCAACACTACCCTTAAGAGTTTTGGAAAAATAATTACACTAATTTTGACAAGATTTCGTGACGCTTATATATGTTGTCAGCCTCGAGTAGAATTTTATTTATAAGTATATTTAATTTTTAAATTTTGAATTAAAAAAATATTCGCACTGGTCTCTGTTTTGGAGTTCTTATTTTTCCGCAACATCTAAAAAACTAAGCCGTGGTTATTTTCCTATTTGTTAAATGTTTAAAGTCATATACTTATGGACGTGTGCTAATTGTAGTTGTGAACATCTGAATTCGGCAGAATTTGTATCAGATTTGTGAAAATTAATAACAAATTATGCGATTCGTGTAATTGCAAAAGCAGCTACTGAAAATCAAAGCTTAACAAAATCTAAATCTAACACGTCAAGACCTTCTACATAAAAAATAACGTCACAGTATAAAAATACCTATAATCACCATTACAACTACTTCTCAGTTGTGCAATTACGGAAATTGAATACATACTTGTCTCTTTCTTAAAATAGAGCAATTATATGTTTTTGAAAATGAATCAAACATTTTTAAAAAACAATAGACATGAGATTAGAACTAAACTGATCACAAAATTTAACAAGAATCTTCAATATTAATATTTGCTTTAACTTTCCAAAAATAATGACTTACCGTAGACCAGGGGTGGCGAACCAATGGCACGCGTGCCATTGATGGCACGCGGCAAAATAATTTGAACACGGCCTTAATTGAGGAATTTAGGTACCTCATCGAAACAATTTTTTTTCGTCTACTTACATTTGAGGTCATAGCAACAAAGTTCATTGTGAACAAGGCTACCGGTGCCGGAACGGCAACAGACTGCGCGACAGAGATAGATAGATTTCGCGCGAATTTCTGACCGAACGGATGGGAGTGAGCAGTATGCAGTATTTGAAATAACTAGTTGCATTTTACTTTAAGTATTTATTTTGTAAGTTTTCCCCTGGATCGTTAGGCAGCCCTATTTACATTTATTTTTAAATATTGAATACATTTTCCCCCTGCGTAGTTAGGCAACTCTATTTTTATCTTGTGATAACATTTTTCAGCAAATTACAGCTCTGTTGCTATCAATTTAGACCGCTCTGCATTCCAATAGTTTTTCTACTGGTCCTTTTCCAATTTTTGGGAGATTTTGATAACCTGAGTTGAATTGCGTGTGGTAGTATTTCTCGACCTTTTCCATCCCAGCCTTCGCTTAAATAAGTTGGTCGCCCCTCGGCTTCGTGCTTCACCAACTTAGTTATAGCTTGGTTCATTTGTGAGGGGAGAATTTGGAAGCAACGAAAGCCCACTGAACGTTAGGATAATTGTTTATGGTTGCAATCCTTACGTTCACGACGCTCTTGCGGAATTTTGGGGCCCACTTTCGTTGTTTGCACGGCACTCCAGGCTGTCCGCCACCTCCAGGTTAGTCTTCTTCAGCTTCCGCCTTTTAGCTCGGTTATGTACCTAGGAATATGTATTTTTAGCCTATTTTTACCTGGCATTATTTGATGGCACGTCATGGCCTCATTAACAATTTATTTAGAAAAAATGGCACGTAGATCAATAAAGGTTCGCTACCCCTGCCGTAGACAGTCTCCTCACAATCTCAATTTTAATATGTAAATCACACTCAATTCATTACATTCAAAACGAACTCAGCAATCAAATTAACTGCTTAGTTTCGAATTATTCTTAGACAACTCAGAATTGAGATAAATAACAGATACAAAATATTGTAATTTTAGAGTTATTAAATAGCAAATAGCGTACGAGGTGAAAACAATTAAATAGAATTATCCGCGAATTTGGTAGTACGACGAGTCCTCGCCGAACAGAAATAAGTATTGATATGTTAGTGTTTGTTGTATCCCAAAAACGCTCTTCGTTTCAATCGCCGAGTAAATAAATGCCCGTGCCAGTTAAGCTTGACTCGTCTAGATACTACGTATTTTACAAATGGAAAAATAGAACATAAATCCAGAAAATATACCAAGCAAACGCAAGTGAAATTAGTAAACAACTAATGATGAGTAGTTTTAAATGCAACGAATTTAAAATCTACAATAAGCACCTCCCATAACAAACGTCATTTAAGAAACTATGCGAAAGACGAAAGACTGAAGAAAATACCCCTGACCTGCACTCGCTGACCACGTGAGTCGAAAGACACAAGGAGTCGCAATCGGCCAGAGCGGATCCGTCCTACCAGCTGGTACCTATGGATTTTTCCCTCGTGCGACTTGCAGCTCGACAGGCGCTAGACAGAAATGTGCGATTCGTATCGGAGATAACGTAGGCAATATCGGGAGTTTCTCGGAAAAAAGTCTAAAACAAATCCGACAAACCTTCGACCACGTGAAGGTAAGTGATACCGGTTCCGTACCTGAAATTTTAGGTGACAAACGGGTGGTTTTACTGCCAAAGACCATTAAATCCTGATTCAAACAGATAGACGCAGCAATTCACTAAACCGTTATACCAAATCTGAACCGGATTACTGAGATTTTCAAGATTTGTTTATTGAACATTTATCACAATGTGCCCGAAAAATGCATCTTATAGCATCGGAAGAAGTGAATCAAAACTTAAAAAAATTGTAACCGGAAATATTTATAGTTCTATCCTACAGTTATTCACTTGAAAATTTTCAAAAAAGGAATGCCAACTGAGAATTCAAAAGTTATCAAAACTATATAGACAGCCCAATAAGTAACAAACGACTTCCGGGATTGGACCGTGTCATGATTGAGATCGAAGCACTCCATGTTTCGCCCACTTTCGTAAGGGGCTTCATCAAGAGGAAAAAGCAAAAGAGCACGGTAACTCAACGTGTTAACCACGACAGAGGCCAAACTCTTTGCAAGGGAAGGAGTAGAAGAGCACGGTAACTCAACGTGTGAACCACGTCAGAGGCGAAACTCGACTAACTATCGGAAGGAGAAAGGCGAGAATTTATAGGCAAACGAAACGTTGAGTTCTTCGATCTCAATCATGACACGGTCCAATCCCGGAAGACATTTGTTGCTTAATTACAATGACCGTGAAAACCTCAGAAATCATCTAAACAGCACAATATTTTAGGGCCGTTACAAATGATCTAAAATGTTGATACTTATTAAGATCTTCCACAAAAAAGAATGATGAACGGACTGACAAAGGAATAAAATTATATATAAACGTCATTCACACTAATGTGGGTGGCTCTAAACAATTAAGAAGATTTTGAAAATGACCAAAAACTCCCACTTTGCTCTAAAATGTAACATGCTAAGAATTTATCTAACAGAAATGTGCATGGCTTAATTGCACACAATTATCAATAGACTTTTATATTAGTATTTTGGTTCTCCTTTCAAACATAGAACGTTTTCAAGATAGCCCAACTTTTCACATACCTATGTAAGGCGAAAACTAACATATTAAGACGTTGTATAAAAGAAAGAGATGGATGAAGTGTTTAATAATTTAATCAAAAGATATAACGTTAGGTTTTGAATATTCAAAATTTAGAATTTTGTTATAAAATCCACCATATTTGACAGAAGGAACGTAATAAACCAATTAACAAAAACATAATCTTCATTATAATTATTTTGCTGGTTTTCAAATACTGAACAATTAAAACGTTTTGAAAATGGCTCAAATTTGCAATCTACTAGTAGATCAAGATATTCTATTATACGTATAAAAACGTATTACTCACAGTCGACAGTTTCGATAACTATACAACTCCTACGGAAAATTTGACTGCTAGTCAGACGCTTGAACAGCTTACCCAATGGGGTGCTTTGTATGGCACAGGGTTATCGTTGCATTATGAATAGCGCGGTGACGACAGGACCGATTGCGGATGAAGTACACGCAATTGGTGACGATGGGAACGTGACACGCGCAGGCACAACACGCAGGCTAGCTTTTCAGCCCGCCATTCAGGTGGCGGTGGCAGTTTTTGATAGTGTCTAAAACCAAAAGTGACTGTTTCTACCATGTTTAATTTTAGCATTTCAATTATCCTTTTATTACACATCACTGAGGTAGCTTGCAATAAAAGCGCGCAAATCGCACGGTTCATTAAATGTGTATGACAACATAATCTAGAATACCTACCTAATACAGTGTTGCTATATGCCTAATGACGTTAATAACTATTCCTACAAAATAAATTTTTCCGTATACACAATACGTGAATTTATTTGTGTCTGAAAAAATCGCCGACATTGGTTAACGGCACGGCTAACCTGCAAACCGGATAATCGGTTCCCGGATAATCGAGAGTTTACTTCTTCTTCTATCTTCTATTTAGGCAATTGCCTGTTGTATCCAGATGATAACCAGTCCATTCAACGTTTCTGAAGCCGTCCTACGTCAAGTCTTCCAGTTAGCAATTTCTCTCGTGCTATCCTTACTATCCCATCTTCTTGCATTCTTGAAATATGCTCGTCCTATTTTCTTCGTTATAGGTTCAACTTGGCACTGTTCTCTAATAGTCTAGTAGTGTTTTTCTCACAGTTTGTCGTAGACTTTTCATTTCTGTTTCCATTATCCGAATTGTTTTGCTGGTGTCGCTTCCTGTTTCTACGACGTAGATCAGAATCGGACGCACGATGCTTTTATAGATTCTGATTTTTACCTCGCAGTTGATGAATAATCACCCCATATTATGTCAATACTGCAGTTATGTTTTACAAATTTCCTAAACGTTATACTTTTGAATCTAAATTTAACAGTTCAAGACGTCCGATTATAAAATGAATGATAAATGGTTTCATCGGTGACTCCCACTAATGTGGATTACCACCGATGGCATTTCATACGATTGTCATACAATACTTAAAGTCAACAGTAAACCAAGTCGGTGGTAGTTCCAGTCGGATGTAAATCCATATCGGTGGTAATCCAAGTCGGATGTAATCCACAACGGTCTACCTTCTCCCCCATTCTTTACGACCTTCCACGTCGTGACTCTCTGTTAGTAACCATCCCATCATCTCCACTGCATGTATCTTTCACTTTCCCATTTCAATTGGTCTTCATACCTGTATTCAATACCTAAATATGCTTTTCAATTCCGTGTTATAGAAGTTAATAGGTGTATTTGCTCGAGAAAATTTCATAGTCTTCTGTTCCAGATAGACTATGCTTCGTATGTCTACCTTTGTTTTATTTCTACTGCTTAACAAAGCAATATTTGTCATGTGGTTATAAATGTTGCTATTCATTCCCAGTACAGAGATATTTATTTTATGCTTTAATTTTGTATTCTATTTCAATTGAGTCTTTCGATATCTTCTCGTGAAGTCTAGTGAATGTGATTGCCAACATTATTCTCCCATTCACACTTCTATCTCTACACTCAAATATGTAGATCATGCACCTTTTCCACTTTTCAAGTCTCCCGCCGTTTTTTGGTGTTGTTGTTACCTCTAGAAGAACTCCATCTCCTTGAATTAAGATGTTTACTTCTTACAAAAAATACCATTGTTGCCTTAAGCCCTCATCTTCCATCGAGCCAAAAGCTGCAATTTAATGAGAACCGGCTCATTCGAAATCCATCATTATCCCATATCAGCGCAAAAACACGGAATTTTAACGGCCGCCTTCGGAGAACCGCGAAAAAGTGGAAGATGCATGAAATTACCTGGCCATCGGCTCATTAGTTTTGGGCCAGGCTCCCCAGAACTGCAAGTCACCCGTCCTGAATTGGCACCATCTCGGAATTTCTCTATTTAAATACTCTCGACTGATAAACCTCGATTACATCACCCGCGTGGAAGTCGCATATTTTTAGATCGAATTCTGACGAAAACGAGCCAGAACAGTCACTAACCTTTCGGTTTTTTATGCGTTTCGACAGCCCGCCGTGGTTTTGGAGCGTTTCTTGGATTCTGTCGGCGATTTTAGCTAAATTTGGAGGTTGCTTCAGTCCGCGCTTAAAGGATGTTCAAATTATCCCGCAAAGAATAAATATTTATTTTTGTGAAGAATATCTGCAGAAAAATAAGTCGAGATACTTCATTCATCTTCTTTTAGTCTCAACAACATGAATCTGCACCTCTTGGAGACACCCTGTATAGTTGTCCCAAAATACAAATGTCACCAAATACATCCTCAACTGTGCTTAACTTAGCTATAGCGGCTTTAGGATATATTGGTAGGTACCAAGACACAAGACAGAAAATTTCCTTTCATGTAGACATCCTGTATATTTTTATCATTTTAGACTTTGATTTGTCTACTCTTTCAGTCCTATTTGTTGCAATTTAACTTTCCTTATAAAGTGCAAATCAAAGTTCCAAGCGACTCGATAAAAAGGCGTTCTTAACAGCAATACCAAAGGCTCAACCTAAAATAAAATTTTCGCTGAACTCGAAACCTTAACACCCCTTTTAAAAATAAAATTAAAGAACGCAGTGCAAGGCTACCTTCTTTCTTATGATGTTATAATTACGGTCTAGAAATAGAACGAAAGGGTAACTCCGCAGGGGTTCATTATCCACTGGCATTTAATTAGGCGGGCGGCATGTTCAAAACGTTTGCTTGGGTGCGTTCTCGAGACACGCTCCGGAAATGTCATTAGCGATTTTAGGAAAATAGTACTTTGCTGAACTTGCTAAAGCTTTTTCTTTGTTTACCTATCTATATTCGTCCTCTTTACAGTAATCTAGTGATGATGGTTAGCTTAAAAAAATCTTCCTGCTCACGGAATACAGACAAGTTTTGCAACATTGTTCTCCCAACGGTATTTAAAATTCTTTAATTCACTTTAGGTATATTTTAGAGACTTTAAACTACTTGCAAACATTGAAACTTATTTCTTCTTCGATCCTGTCGATCCTCGAGGATCATTGAGCATCCACGGGGATGTTTCATTGACAATGTTGAATAAGTAATAGGGTTGTCGATCTTATACTTATACTCCCTTTCACTCTAAACTTATTTAAATCTGGTAATTGCCTGAAATACAATTAAAGGGGAGTTATATTTCCTTAAAATATTTGTTAATATCTTTAGGGGCCCTTTAAATCCCTTTAAAATACACTTAAACACAATTTACAATCTTTCAAACCATATTAGAATTCGTTTACACCATATCTAAAGTCACTGTCACAAGATGATGTAATTAACGAGTAAAGTCGCTTTGAGAGTTGAAAGTCGTTTTAACTACATCTCTAATAGTTTACAAGACATTTAAGCTCATTTTAAAGAATATATGCGTTCCTCTAAACGACGCCATTGAACTGGGATATTATGATGCTAGTTTCTTTCCCGCGTACAATCTCAAGCGCACGCCGCTGATCTTAGACCGTCGGGAAGGATTTTTACGCTTACCGCAAATCGCCGCACCCTTCGCGATCACGAGCAGAGAGGCTGCTGCTGGAGCGATCGATTTCAAGTAAGGCTCAAGCCGCTGGCGCGAGTTGCGGAATTTATTTCCCTGTTCAAAGAAGTTAGCTCGCAAGCAAAACGCATGCGTTGGTTACCACCTCGGATTACGTGTTTATTTACGTGGTGGCATAGCTTCAAAACTAATATTTTTGTTGTAAAAACGTTTCGGTTTTTTACCAAATAATTACTACTTTTGTGGTGCTTAAACTATCTATTAGGGTTCCGCTTGTAGTTAATCGAGCAACTGTCGGACTCCAAATTTTCCCGTTGGCTTCGGGTTAATCCGCGACTCCGGCTGAATTACCTCCCTGTGGGCCAGCATTTCAGCAGCTCAGATTACCTGCTTCAGGTGACAGCATTTCAACAACCCCCGGTTACTTCCGTCGAGATGAAGCTCCAAGTCTCGTCCATGTAAGTTAAATATCAGTCTTGCCTTCATATCGGCATTATTAACCACTCCATTACCCTAAAAATTACCTCTTTACTGTGTGTAGTTACTGTATGTTTATCACCTCCCGTCGTATATACAATATTTATGTGTGTTCTCGAAAGTGTTCGCCTAACAGACACAGTTTTGAGCTTTTCCCCTTACGGGAAGGGTACATTTCTTTTTAATAACGCTTCCAGTTTCCACTGGGTAAATGCATTTATAAGCGATATAAGCACCAATCAGATGAAGATATGGTGATTTCATACAGCAAATAAGACTTCCAACTTTCTCACGACGCGTCGCGACGCTTTGGGCGTCTCCTTTTAAGGTCAAGAGTATTCAAGTCAGTGGCGCCTCACAAACAATTATGAACAGCTACGACTCTACGGAACTGGCATAAACACTGAAACAAATCGTGTTTACGTTTTGTGTTGTTACAAGTCGTAAATTATATTTAAGGTGTAACAATTTTAGATGTTTTATCAAAATTAAAAAACTAACGAAATTACCCTCTTCAAACCGTATTCAGAACTTTTTACACAATATTAAAATTTATTTAAATCGCATGTAAAGTCGCTATTATAGCAAGATGTATTTAACGAGATGTCATTTCAGAAAAGTGTAAGGTCGTAGGCAAAATTCAAAGTAATTAAAGTAATAACTAAAATGCACATTTCAAGACTAAAATGATTCATGTAACAAAATTAAATGTTTAAAAAAAGAATGAAGCCATTTCTACGAGATTTACAATGGCTTAAATAAGGCAAAAAGTCGATTATATGGAATTTCAAATCTTATTAACGTGAAAACAGTTGCCTCAACATAATTAAGTCCTTTGAATTTGCTTAGCCTTTTAAACGATTAAAACAAGAACATCCGTTTAAACTACGCTTAAGATCCACTTTGTTGCGTTTAACAAGAATCCTTTAGAAGCATTTTAGATTTTAAGTCATTTATGTGAGATATAACATAATTTCTAGCAAGATTGAAGTTGCTTGAAGGAAATTGAGTCATACAAACAAGATTTAAAAGTCTTAAAGAAGATAGACAATCATTTAACGAGATTGAAGGCCATTTTAACAAGACTTCAAATCGTTTCACCATGATTTATAGTCGTTTAAACCAGATTTAAATTCATCTAAGTGGATTGTAAAGTCATTTAATCCAATAATTTAAACAATATATTTACAAAGCAACATAACTATGATTTGAAATCTATTGATCTAGTGAAAATGACTTTAAACATGTTTTGAACGAATTTTACTAGAGTTGAAATAGCTTTAAATTGAATTTACAGTACTTAATTTCATTAAAATGTCTGTTTTGCTAAAAACAACTCAAATCTAATTTAAATGGTGTTTTGCCCAGTTTAATAGTATATTATACTAGTGTATAAGTACGCCTTTAAAGCACGTGCGACGAGTTTAAGAGCAGCACCCAAAGCGGAGTGTTTTTAACGTCGATAGTGCTTTAATGGCACTTATATACTTACGTGTATCATACGCTATTTTTTCTACGATCGTAACAGAAATATAAAAACTTGGTTCGGTGACACTTTTTCCGTCACATTGTGCTAGACATTTTAGGTTATGTTGACATTCAAATTTACGGCAGAGCGTGTGTTAATATAGTATTAAAATACGCAACCAATGGCAACGTGCAAAAATGACGTAATTCGGGCGCTAATATTAAGAGTGCTACAAAAGTCACTTTTGACACTAGAAAGTGTGCAAAAAGTTGTCATTTTGACGCGATCGTAGAAAAACGATTTTATAGCCCGCTAATACGATTTTAAGTCTCTTTAAGCGAATGTTTAAACGACTGTTTTTAAATTTAAACTACAATATCAACTCCGCCTGCAGTGGTTGATGGATGGATAGAGTAGTTCATCAATCACTGTTGCCAGTCCCAAGTCCAAAGAAAGGAGGAGAGGCGCACGTAAAACTATAGAAGCAGAATGAAAAATTCATTACATTCCTTGGGTGGAAATCATGCTAAAAACTTCAGCAAATACAAGAACTTAAAGAAGAGACGACTTCAACAAAGAAAAGAGATCTACATTGAACGTAAGAGGCTCCATAACCAAACCACAAGCAGTAGTAAATAGGATAAAAAGATAAATCAAGACATGATCGTCCTAACAGAGACACAAAAGAAAGAAAGAGGAGAACAAAAGAATACGTATCTACTTACGCTTTTGGAGCGATTTGGATGAAGATAAAATAGCGAAATCAGAAGTTTTTCTCCTTATCAAAAATACAATCATGAGAACAGATCTACGCAAAATGTATTATTATTTATTTATCAGGGTGGAGATGTACGGTCAAACAACTACCACATTGGGAATCTACGGAATAAATGACCATGCGAAAATGCAGATAAAGGTTTCTTTTTTGACAAACTCGATAGCAAACTAGAAAATACAAACTAAACACATTTAACTGTAGAGTTGGCAAAACAGAAGACGATAATGTGTCCGTTTGTACCCAGCTCCGAACTTCGTGTACAGTTTTTACGAGAAACGATAGTGTGAGAACTGATATATTTGCCGTGAAGGGTTGTCGGTTTATTACCGGATATTTATAACTTCTGTACTGCTAACATTTTTGCGGGTCGCCGCCGGACTCCCAATAATTGGCTTTGGTCGGACTCCACTTTTGAGTCGCCCTAATTTCAAATACGTTGCCTATGGAGGTCGCTTTGAAAGCTGAAGCTCTCCAAAGTTCATCAAAGCTGCAGAGGATCTTTGCCTTTGTTAGTATTTTTAAGCAACTCCTCTTTGGATTTACAATTAAAACTGCTAGTGAGTATTTTTATTTGTGTTGGCCTAACGGGCACCAGTTTTAAGCTTCTCCCCATAATGGAAGGCTAAGTGTTTTTTAATACTTGCGCTGGATTGCGACTAGTCTAATACGATTCCTTGCTCACAGATGTAATGCAGTGGCGTTACCGTTAAAGCATTTTCCCCTTGTAACAACAAATTAGTGCCGGTCCAACTTCGTCTGTCCGCTGATTATTTCACCTGTATGCTTATATGGTCTATACAACAATAACAGCCGGTCTTATAAAGGCCACTAATCTGACGTTAACTTTAATTCGCTGTTAAAATAAACAAAAGCGCATCAAAATTTGTTTACTAATGAATAAAATGTCATAAGCACTGACGTTTTGATGCGCTTTTGTTTCTTTTAACAGCGAATTAAAGTTAACGTCAGATTAGTGGTTTTTATAAGACCGGCAGTTAATGAATTAAACGTCAAACAGGTGAAGGCAAGGTAAGTCCTTACAACTTCCTCACGACGCCTTGGACGTCTCCTTCTGAATGGAGAAATATTCTTAGACTAGAAAAATCGACAGTAACGTGTTCCGCTGCAGCTAGCTGTGTGCACTTTTCACCTGTCGTAAATGCATTTTAAAGTGTGATAGCTATAGACCTATAGCAAGTCATTGTGTAATAGTACAAGACGTAAACAAACGGGTCAGGATGGGAAACAGCAATAAAAACACTTCATGAAATTATATGAAATATAACCGAAAAACATACTGCATTGGTCACCACGAGAAAAACGAATAAAAGCAATACCATCCCTGAAATGCAAATCCCATGACGAAAATATTATGATATAACGACAGAAAGCTTTGGCAGCAGATGTTATTTTAGTGGAATTATTCGTAAGTCATCTTAAAACCGAAAAAATTAAAATATTTATTACGCAGTTAATTAGGAGTGAAAACAAATGTATGTACCACTAAAATGTTAGCTGTAATTCCGTATAATCTGTCATTAACACCCTTTAAATGAAACTTGGAGCCGTTATTTTAACGAGACTAAGTCGTTTTAATAAGATTCAGAATCACATCAGAAAATTACAAAGAATTATAGAACCAAGTAGTTTTAACGTGGTCAAAAGTCATTTTAATGAGATTAACGGACGTTTGAACGAAAATTAAAGTCGTTTAATAAGATAAAAGCCCGCTTTAACTAAGATTAATGCTTTTTAGAGAGGTGAATTAATAAAATTTATCATTTTAAACTAAATTTAATGGTATCGAAACCAAATATTTTTCTACTATGTGAGTTTTAACGTCGTTGTAGATATAATCACTCAAATATTATTATTATTATCAGTGGCGGCTCGTGGATAATTTTGATGTTACGAGCCAATCACCGGACGTAAAATATATTTTCCACCCTTACAGACAAAGATTCCAATATCCCGAGATTTAATTTTTTCGCATATGGACTGGCAAAAATATTATTTCAAGATATGAGACAGTTTGCCAGTAAATTATGAGTGTAATAAAATGCTCCTCGAATACGGCGCTTCTTCACCAACACTTGACGGTGTGAGTGCACGTGCCAAAATTGTCACCAGAAACTCGATATGCAGGCGTCATCGTAGGGGATGAGGCTGCTTAAGGCCTCAGCCTTCGCTTTGATGGCTTCAATTGACTTTTAAAATATCCTTATCTATTAACCTACTTCTGTGACGTTTCGCGTGCCTCCAAATTGTTTTCGAACGTTTTAATTACATTGTCAATTTGTAGGCGCCATCACGCCACAAGCATTCATGACGCGTGGACATTTGGAGCCACGCAGAGAGTAAGAAAAACTTGAAGAGAGATCCTGTTGATATTCCAGTATCACACAGGTGTGAAACTGACGAGTTGCGCAAGTTTCGCCGCGCCGTAGTCATGCACCCCTACTCGGCGGCTTCCACCTTACTAGCATGTTTTAATCCCACTCTAGGTTCACCAGGTCGGCCGCCTCGAAGCAATAAAAAAGCGATGCCCACTCAGTCCAAAGACAGATCTAACCCGTTCCTTTCCGAATCCAAACCAGAACCTGGGGGGCTAACCTGGGCCCTTGGCCCAAGGGGTTCCACCAGTTATCACCAGTCCAGATACCTGTCCGGTAAGAACCAGAATCCTGTCCCGAACTACCTGTCCATGTAAGTTCGTATTCTTACCTGACCAGAAACCTCGCTTGTCTATGTTAGTAAAACTGTAAAAGCAATCCTAACTCATACTGTCCTATAAATTCAATGGAAGATCTTGTAGCTGATAACTAACTGCCCTGTTCTGTTAATCCTCCAGCGCAATGGAAGATTTTCCAGCTGATAACTAACTGCCCTGCCCTAGTAATGCTCTAGCGCAATGGAAGGTCTTGGAGCTGATTACTAACTACGCTGTCCTATTAACCGGCTAGCGCAATGGAAGATCTTGCAACTGATATCTAACTACCCTATCCTAGTAATCCCCAGCGCAATAGAAAATCTTACTGCTTAAAAACCTGACCTAAATCCCTGTCTAATAACCCGTAAAACCACCCCGTTAATAAACAATTTCTTCCGACAGCCCGCCGTAGAAGATCTGCCAGTCCGAGCATCAAAACAACATAAATTCAGTTTAATAATTCGCAAAGCGCGAGCTTGCTTCAGGTTTGAATTGTAAATCGAATGGACCACGAACGCTCCAGTTTTACCGGCGAGCGATGGACGAGCACTAGTAGCGGAAGGTCACGCCCGGGGTCGCTGTTAATTATCCCAGCATCATTTCGGCTTCTGTCCAATCCTGACCAAAATCTGGGAAAACTAGGAAACAAGCCGAAATTGAATTACTTCATTTCGATCTGATTACAGCAATTCGAACCACAGGACAGGAAGGGACCGTCCGTAACTACGTCCAGCGAGTGCAGATTCGCCCGAACCGCCGAGGACACCAGGATACTGTATAATTTGGTTATCATCATTCTTTACTTATTTCTCTTTCTTGTGTAAATAGCTTTAGAAAACACATAATATTGTATAAATAGTTAAAGAAAATAAACATCTGTTCATACCTGACTCGCATTTATCTCTTATTTCAGCTGTTGTCAACCCTGGACCAGAGCTATCCACGAGTGGTAAAAATAAGATAAAGTAAAAATTTGACAAAATGTCATCTTCGTTACACTTCTCCCCGCTCTGCATCCGCTATGATCTATACATTTTCGAAAATCTGGGGAGCCACTTCTATCAAGCAAGCAAGTTGTAGTTATCGTACAGTCGATTTATATTCATAAAATAAAATTTACTGGTGCTTTTTGAGCTTCAAAACTAGAAGAACGATGAAAAATTAGTAGAATAGTAGTTTATATACCAAGGTACTGAAGTTTAGCTTTTTATCACGAATGTGGTTTTAGTTGCAGAGGCTTATAGGGCTAAGGCAAATAAACCACAGGAGGGATAAAAAGTAACTCCAGTGCCGAGGAGTACATCATGTTTTTTTAAATCGAGAAATCGTCAAATTACAACATTTTAACCAACATTTGTAGGTTATGTTAACGTCAGTTGACGCTTACCCGCTGCCTACAAAAAGTCGTAAAACAATGAACTCTTACGTAATTTCTATTGAAATGTATGATAGATAGAATGCCGTTAGAAATATCCCATATGGTCAATTAGAAGCACAAGTAATTAAACAGCACACCGCCATAACAGAAGTTAGAAGCATTAATGGATATGCCATGTAGCCAATATTTGTAATTTGTGGTTGCAATAAGAATTTCAATCTTTAGACTGCATTGCCATTCCCATGTAATCTTTACAAATACATCAGCGACTTCTATAATTAATAAAAATTTTATAAAAGGCAAAACATACTCATCGAATCACCTGTAACTTAAAAAATTAGAGCTACACGCAACATTTTTTTGCATTACAGTTTGAGAGTTGGCAAAAAAAGTCGTTAAGAGGCCAGAAAAAGGACCCACAGCAGCGCTATCAGAGCCTGCCAAAGCAGATTTTTTTATTAGTACTAATCTGCACGTGTATCGCTAATGAAATTAATTACCCCTCGTGGCGCTGCGATTGACGAGGAGCGTAGGACTCGACATGCAACCATTTGGAAGGCAAATTGGACACGTAGGTGACAATAATCGATTAATTATTTATTTATGCGGCCGTAATTACGCGAATAGCTGAGACGTCGGCGTGGGCGCCCATTCATGAGGAAGCGGCGCCCATATGGGACCCGCTGCAAAACAGGACCCTGCGTGGACCACTCAAGGAGAGCGAAAGGTTCCGTTTTAGAAGCAGTGGGCATGGAAGTGATAAAGGTGCAATTCATGAAGTTTTTGATATTTCACCACATTAACAAATTAAAAATGGCAATACGCGATCGTTTCGGGTTTCGGGATGAGATCTTTTCACGCTAGCAACGCTACAAAAAGTTAATACATTTAAAAAAGAAAAAAGATCTTTTTTTATGTTTATGTAAGTCGGTGTTTGCTTGACGCTTTTATTGTTAGCCTCGAATCAACGTTTATCCAAATTAACCAATTAAATGTTTTAACCTGATTACTTGGTTGGAACTGTCTTATATATTTTCTTCCATTTTTTTTTATTCAGAGCTGTTTTACGTGCTTCCTCCCACGTTTATTCTTCTTGCTTCGGCTGCTTCTCTTGTTTCATCATTCCCAGTTTTTCTTAGGCCTTTCTTGTTTTTGCCTAAAAACCTTATTTTCACTTTGACTTCATCCATGAGTATCAAGTGGCCCAGCTATCCCTACTGTACTTCCTACACTGTCTCTCTCATAATTCTATCAAATGCCTTTTCTAGGTCTATGAAGCATTACAGGTGAATTTCATCTCATTAGAGCGAATCGATTGCGTGAGTGGGACCGAGAAAGCAAGCAAAAGCGCCTCATACCCTTTTTTTAGCCCACGTCTCGAGCCATTCACCCAGCGGAGTGTTACGAGGCAGTTGTGCGGTGTCGACTCACGGGGGCTTCGGCCGCAGTGTGCTGTGGTGCGTTTCATTGTAAGTGAGTCAACGTCTAAAGCTAATAGTGTACGGTGTGAGTGTTATGGCTTAACCAACATTCTCCGTTGTATAGTAGCACTGTATGTACGATCAACACTGTGGGCGGAAACTACGAGACAGGTTTTCCGACGTGCCAAATCGGGGGAGCTGTGGTAATTAGATGTCGTTTCGCCCTCTTCGCAATACTTGTCATGACGAGGATTTACGCGTAACGCCCAACCCCTTGGGGGTTCATTTTACAACATTGTTTCAGCGGCCAACAATCTACGTTGTCCTTTTAACCATCCGCAGAAGGCGACGAGACGGAGGGGCCTTTCGGCTGCAGGAATCACAGCGACTTCGGCGGACATTATTCAGGTACTGTGTTCTACTTATGTTGTCTTTAAGGTGCCGTAATTTTATGCTTGGCAACAACCATATTTAGGAGCCGACGCGAGTAACCTACTTTGAGAGCAAACTGTCGTCATTGTTGCGGCTTATTTACCACTATCATTTCAATGTAACCAATGTACTTTTGTGTCACACCTATCATTGTTAAGTAGATTTTTGAGTTACTAACCATTTTTTACAACTGTTCATGTCGGACATTTGCCGGCATACTTAAATGTTAATAGATTTGAATTCGTTTTTTTAACTTCTTGGACTTTTATTTATGATACTTACAGGTATTGATGTAAATGTGTTTTGCTTTCTTATGTTTATTGATTGTGAGATGGCCGGTGAAGCTAACATACCAGCAAAGGTAGGTTCCAAGCAGCCAACCGTCGAAGTGGAGCGTCGGTCCTCTAACTTCGAATTTCTACGAGAGCCGGACGGAAAGTTTCTTCCCAATCTATCAATGAAATTCGTTACGCTTAATTTCTCCCCTTATTTTGATTACATTGAACCCCTATTGTAATAACGTCGTGTTGATTCGAACTCGCCCTTCTCCCTGAGCAAATAGATGGACAACCGTTTGTTAGAGCAAGTTGTGGCGTGATTAGATTGAGCTTCGTTTTTCTAAATATTAACGTGTACTAGCGACCCATTTAGACTATCCCCAAAGTGTTTTAAGGTCGCAAAATTCGTTTTGTGATGTAACACATTTCCGCTTATTTGTCGCATAGGTAGTGAATATTTGATCATACACTTCTCTATTTTTCCTAAAGTCACTCTAGACATCTTCGATAGTTTTGTCGAAGTTGCTCCTTCGCCTTGCACTCGAAACTTCCAGCTAGTATTTTCTTGGGACACTTAAAATGGGGATTCCCCTATGGTTGTCACTTGCCAATCGTTTGGCCTGTTTTTCCATTAATACTTCATTAAAGAAATTTAATAATTTCCTCTTGCTCACTTGCCTTCTCTCCCGCATGTGATGACTTTCCGGTGTAATGTCCCCTATGCTTGGTGTCTTCCCCACTTGCGTTTCATCAACTCCTCATGGAGTCCTATTAGTTTAATCCTTTGTGTTTTTAAATGCGAAACAGACCAATAAGAAACTGAATAAAACGCACATTTCTGCGTACATAAACATCGTGGACGTCTAAAATAATTATCATGTAATGAAAGACTATCGGAACTGGACCATGTCATTGCTGAGATAAAAGAACTCAATGTTTCGCCAATTTTTGGAGCTTCATCAGGAATAGTAATGGATACAGAGCACGGTAAATCAACGGATCAACCTCAGCAGAGGCGAAACTCTTCTACCAATCGGAAAGAAGAACCAAATTTATACAAGAGTGGTCGAGGTGGCTTTCCACATTAAAGGAAGAGGTAACTTACGTTTCTGCTAAAGATGAATGAGGATTAGCAGATAATAGGAGTTTCATCAACGTCCAACGTCCTGTTTCACCAATGCACACACCAGTACAGGAGCAAAAAGTTCTGTAAACATCATTTAATGATATAGTGTTCAATTTGTGTGAAAGGAGAATCTGTGAGATCTTGTTCGGGGGTTTTACGTATCGTCGCCAATATCTTGATCAAAGCTTTCGCAACCGTTGCTCTAAAATCTTCAAAATTAAAACCCAAAGTCTGGTATCGATACGTTGACGATACATTTATCATTTAACCACATGGTAAAGATACTTTACTTGTCTTCCTAAATCATAGAGAGAGTCAACATCCACACATCAACTTTATCATGGATATACAAAGCAATGGTTCTCTTCCTTTCTTGAATTCACTAGTTGCTCGTCAACCAAATAGCAACGCTGGACATTTTATATATCGTAAATCCACTCACAGTGATCGCTATCTGCGTGTCGTTACATCATAATCCAACACAGAAACTTTCCATAATCGATTAGCTTGTGTGTCTTATTTCCACATCTCTTAAAGGCTCAACACTCTTAGAAACAACGGTTACCTTGTTAGGGATATACAGTTCGCCATCAATCGCAACCTACATTCACAGCCACGCAAAACTCTGAAAATCGATGCTCCCGCAGAAATAGTCTCTCTTCCCTATATCCACCAAGTCATCAATCACAAAGAGAAATTTCTTCGGAAACACAACATCAAAACAGTTTTCCCTTCGCCAAAGAACACATTAAACACAGTGTCATAAGTGTTCCTGTAATGCTGTATACATTGGTGAAACAAGATGTTCAGTAAAAACCCCTATTTCTGAACACCTGCGTTATCTCACATCGGATCTTGTATTATCGCCGAATACCAATGTTATACAGGCCATTATATGTTATTGCCGGTAAACTGTAAATCCTCATTCTTCTTTAACAGAAAGATTCATGAAACCATTGTGATTTACAAATACCTCTACAGTCTCAATGTAGAAATCGCTGAATAACTATGAATTTTGCTACCTTCCTTTCGATCTATAGAACAGTTTTTCTCCTGGAAAGGTTGACACGTTGAGTTATACTGCTCTTCTGTCCCTCTATGATCAGCACCCTCATCTAAATCGAATACCGTTATATTACATTTGCTAAAACATGATGACGTAGAAACCCTCGTCTATACAGGGTGTTTCCGAAATGTTGCGCCAAACTTTACAGGCGACTTCAGCAGCTCAAAATAGTTCAAAAAGTTTATATGAACACATGTCCGCAAACTCTTGGTTTTCGAGCTATGACTCGGTTTCTACAACATTGGGGATAAGACAATTGACACACATTTTTCAATTTTATCAAAGTTGTTTATGTAGAAGAATTATGTAGAATTATCCAGCGTGTAGGACAGTCGATTATTTTAAACCACTGTTGTAAAAAAAGGAGTCAGCTCAAAAACAAAGAGTTTGCGGACATGTGTTCATATACACCTTTTAAACTATTTGGAGCTGTAGAAGTCGCCTGTAAAGTTTGGCGCAACATTTTGGAAACACCCTCTATTTCATAAACTGTTTGTGTTAAACTACGTTATGTTGTGTAAATTCCCTATGTTGACGTTGTTGACCTCCAATAAATTTATATTTATATCTCCAACCTTTATCATATTTCTACAGTTTGGGATAACCTCTAAAATTCCACTATGCAATCTAGAAACAATAGCAGTGGTAATTTTTCATCAACATTTAAATGTTACTCATAACCGCTCTAACACTCTAAGCAAATGTACTGGTTACAATTCGTGTTTTGTAAAAGTAAATTCTAATACTGCAGTTTCGGCATGTTACTGTCTACTTTCAAAATACGTTATAGTTTTAAAATCTATAATTACAAAATAAAATTATTACTTAACTTGTCGTCATTGTTGTGGCTTACAGCTAAACAGCAAAAGCAGTATTACCTGCTAATAGGCAGCGTTCACGCTGGTTAGAGTGGAAAATACACAAAGGGCAGTCAAACAAACAACCACTCACGAGTAAAAAAGACACGCACCGCACTCTAAGGGAATTCTAAGCGAACCGGGATCCTAATAAAATGTTACGTACCCCCGCCGAATATGTAATGCGCAAACCTGTAAAACGTATAGAGATCTAAAACGAATCAGAGCTATTTAAACGTTCGCAAAAAAGTAGTTTAATACTAAAAAAAAAATAGTAAGATCTACAATATAAAAATAGAGTTAATTTTTTTTCGATGGTGTCGCTTTGTATAAATTCTATATAAATCCCTGTATGATGAAATCTCAAATATCAGCTATTATAGTAACAGTTATATTGATCATTATGAAACGAGGATTATCTTTATATAACCGTATTTCGTAAAAATGTAAAAACCTGATCGGCGCCAACGTTTGTTAAATTAATATGGCAGAGAACGAGGTTAAATAATAAATTTTATTAGCATTATTAAATTAAGTTATTGAACTTTCTATTTTTTAATTGTACAAATAAATCTATGAGTACGTCTTGAATGTTTGGTTCTTATGCAGTTTTAATATCAATTAGGAAATTAAATACAAAATACACAAAATGAACGGAGAGTACACCGGACCCTCTATTGAACTTTGGAGCACTTAAAAATATTAAATTTTCAGTACGTTGAGCCTATAATATTTAACTCAGAAACATAATTAATTTCGAGAATCAGGAAAGTGCTTATTTCCACGTCTAATATTTTTTTTATATTTAAATCTCTACAAGAGAAACTTTTACCACTCAGAAACATAGTAGTACCTGAAGAGAGGCACGATACGTTATCAGCTTTCGGAATTTGCAATTCGATACTACCAGCAATCCTCCAACAGTTATCACTCCAGAAATGCAATCTGCATCTTGAGTACGTCAACACCTTACTACTAACCTATTAAAAACAAAGGAATGCAGACACGCCAGGGTTATTAATAGCAATACTATGGGATTATGGACGTTGGCAAAGAACATTAAACAAAGTAATTTCGCGCCAATTTATTTTTCGGAGAACAGGTAATTCTGGTGGAGGAAAACAACGACTGCTAAATCTCCTGCTTGGGACAGCTTTGTCAAAATTGTATCTACATCCAAGCATAACAACGCCTAGGAGAACGTTTAAATGAACTTTAATTCGTTATCAATACAAACACATCTATTAATACTCACCCTCCAACTGCTGTCACTTTTGGGGAAACGAAAATAGCTTTGAAAGCTGTGAAATTTGATATTCCAGAAAATACGACCTCTGGTGTTTACGGTATAAACTCTGCACTGAAGTAAAGTTGAAAAAGTTAGGTTATGTCACGCTTTCAGCCTGTTTTAACTGTTGACATAGTTCTATAGTTGTACAAAATTCGGTTTGCATAATATTAATTCGTAAGATGCATTGGTCATGGTCGAAATTTATTTACGACAAATCATAAATACTGATAACTATCAAATACGCCCACAACGCTTGCTGTATTATGGCTTAGCAGAGTCAATATGTAACTGCACATTCTTCTAAAGATTTATAAGCAATAAATCTTTGCAATTACTGTTATTAAAATCAGCTTCCAAAGTAAAATTTTTAATGTTATTTTGCAGTCTTGTGCAATTAAGCGTGTATTGTAGCGTCTCCCTTTCAAATTTAAGCAATATAACTCCGAATATTTGGTATATATTTTTCAAACCTTGAGAAAATGGTGTATTTTGCACACTTCCTTTCAAACATTATATTCATATTCTCAGGCAAAACGGAAAAGGAAAATAGACTGAACACAGGATTTTTGTTTTGTTTCGCCAATTAAAGAGTAACACCTTTAAACTTAAAATAATATTACCCAAGACCATTTCCTTTGAATCCTACCATTTGGCCTAAAACACATCCCGGTACCCATTTTTGTTTCTGTTCAACGTCATCTTGAATTTGGAAACTTTCGCCCTCTACGAACAAAATATTTTAACGAGAGACAGATTTTTTAAAACTTAATAGGTTTATACAGCTGTATGAGCCACTAAAATTCTTCTTGTTGCACTCTATATAAAATTTTGCACACGTAAGGATTACCTTGTAACTGTCTAAATTAAACCATACAGCCCACTACAAGCTCTATTCTGAATATACGTCGCGGACGGTGTTCCTAGCAAAAACTTGCCGCAAGTACGCCTAATTAGAGCTGTTTCAATTATTTTTTTAACAACTTAGTTCATTTGTTTGCGTAGTAAGTGAAGCTCCATCTGAAAGAGAGTGATCTAAAGAACTTGAAAAAAAATAGGTTTCCACCTCTCAGGCTACCACAACCTCCTGGCAACCAGGTTCAAAGAGGTCATTTTTCGTTAATTATTATCGCTTATCGTGTATCGAAAATTGTGTCACACCATATTGAAGCTAAATGTTTCCTCTACACGATGGAATATAATTGCCTGCGTAAAATCTGCCGCAACTGGTAGTTGCCAGCATTTGAATGACCCGCCCTCGCCTGCGCGAGCGGGAGCGAGGGAGAAGAAACGCACACGCTGCTCCATGCAATAGACAAGAACGTATGTAGATGCGACCGGATTCGGTGTGTTAATAGGAGGGTAACAGTAAATTTCTGCATTCTAATAAAACAATGTTTTGTAGTCAAAAATTATTTTTATTATTCTTTTTCAAAATATTCGCCCTTAAACTCTGTATTTTTGCATTCAATAAAACCAATTTTGAAAACATAAAGCCTCTTCTTGAGTTACATCAGAAACAAAGCTTTTGAAGTTTTCAGAGCATCTTCGGGAGTTACACATCGCACACCACGTCGTTTATCTTTAATCGACGAAATAGAACGTAATTGGAAGGTGCTAGGTCGAGACTGCATGGGGGATGACTTAGCAATTTTAACACGGAAGCCTCTAAAAATTCTGTTGGTTGATGTGCGGTATGACAGACTACCGCTAAGATTCGGAGTCAAATGCATCTATCCAGCTTTCGACACCAGTTATGATGTTGTAAACGTCTTTAGACCTACCTTAGTCATATTTCTTAAAAGTTGTCTTACACCATTCCGCACGCTGTTTTTGTGCTTCTGTTAAACCGTGTGGTATACACCGACAACCCACTTTCCTTACATCCCAATGATTATGTAAAATCTTGTTTATTGCAGTCATGCCAATAGCCAAGATGCTCCCAATAATTCTATGTTACTCGATTGTCCTCCTGAATCATTCTTCGCACGGCGGCTATGTTTGTTTTGGTAACTGATGAGATTTGTTTACATTCGTGAAAGTCGTCGCTGAGTGAAATTCGTTCAAATTTAAATTTATTAAACCAGCTATAAACAGTCCTCAGCGCAGACGCTTGATCACCAAAGCTTTATTTTAGAGATTGGGAGCTTTTAAAGTCATAGAAGATCATGGCTCTAAGATGTTCTCTATTTAAATTCATTTTTGCTGAACAACACTTATTTGAAAATTAACTTGCAATTAACACAATTACATTTTGACTGTCAAACTAGAAAACAACATTTGTTTCATGGTAAGCTGATTTCCACGGTGAAATTGATCTATTAGTTTGCAGAAATTATGGGTGCTACCATCGTATTACAAATAGACCACGAAAGAAAAGTAGAACCCTCGAGGCGTGACATACAAAATTTTATCCAACAACTCAATAAATACCAAAAAACTATAATTTTTTTATTGACAGCCGTGAAAAATCTAAGTGAGAAAGTAATTGGGATTAAACAATAAATAGGTTTATAGACTTGTATGAGCCACTAAATTTTTTCTTGTCGCACAATATATAAAATGTTAAATTGTAAATTTTGAACACCATTAGTTCCAAAACAAAAGAGGTAATATAAAATTTCTCAGGCTTTTGTTTTCAAACCCCCGGATTAATACTAATAAAATGCGTGAAAATGTACCAAACTGCGGAAGCCTTACCATTGCTTCTACAAAATATCAGTTTAACTGAGAGCAAGTTTGGCCTTCTGTGGGGAAAAAACTAATCAAGGCTTTGTTTTTGGTGTCGAAACGTCGATAAACCTAAACTTGTAACATTTACAAAGAAAAATGTATAGCCCTGCTGTTTGGCTGTTTGGCGATACCTCTTTTGTTTCAGTACTTCATTAGTGTTTGAAACAGCCCGGTCCCGAATGTCCAAAACAATTAACGTAGAGCACTTGCTTGCTTTTTGATATGCCTGCAAACCTCTTAAACTTTTTACTTAGAACATCTAGGACGAATAAAATACTGTTTCGCACTTCAATTTCGAAGAGTTTGGCTCACTATCAGCAAGCTAACGAACAATAAGCAACACAACTGACAATAAACACCTATTTTCCTGAATTCCTTATAAAGTCTACGAAGAACTCTACTGTTTGACGTAAACCTATATCGATATGTCCTGTTACCCTTTACTATTGTGCAATATCAATTTGAGTGAGAATAAGTTTGGCTCTCTGTTATCTTATTTTAAATTTTTCTATTGTCACGTAATTTTCGCGCCCTGAACTGTCGTCACGGATTGCTAATGCGCAACACCGTCGACGTCGGCTCGCATCCTCAGTCTCGAACGCCACATAGACCAAACCAGCTGCCAGCAGAGCGCGATATGTTCGTTGTTTTGTTGTCGTGGTTGGTAACCTCTTTAGACGCAGGATTAGGTAGCAGGCACACAATGAAGCCAGACGTGTGTTAGTGGAGGTAATCCGCAGTGTACGGGGTGCGAAAGCAGTGAAGTTAATAAATTCCGTGGTTGTATAATACATATTTAACTGGATATATATTAAACTTCGAACTACTTAAACACGTGAACGGTTCCGTTATCGTAGATTAAGTGGAATTGGGCCCCCAACAATCAAAAGTGGTCGGATTTTCGCATGCGCGTCACACTTGAATACGTGGTCCGTGGTAGATTTTCGGTTCCGCCGAGTGATCATCCCCGTCACCTCTGCCGTCGAGACATCCATATTCGTAAGGCAGACGTGCCCCAGATCAAATTCCCGCACCTCTGACATCCAGGCAGTCATCTTCGTGGGTCAGACCTGTCCCAAATCATCAATCCATCCTTTTCATCATCATGTCGACCTTGCCGTGCGACAGTTCGACGGCCGGGTCTGGTAAAATCCTTGCTACAGCACCAGCTAAATCTTTAAGGAGCTGCGGCTCTCTGAACTTTGTTATTTCCAGCTATGAGCAAGTTGCCTCCATATCGGTCTTATTCTAACTGCATTACGCTATAGTTACTGTCTTTTCTGCACATATCTACCGCCCTCTCCTGTAGCTAGAATAGACCTACCTCTTGTAATTTGCATTAAATTTGATTATCCGCGTAGACGCCCCAGTGACACCGGTTTTGATCTTTTCCTCGTCAAGGACAGTGAACATTGTCACTATACAGGGTGGATTGTGATTAGCCTAACAGGTTTTATAAATCACAGTTTTCCACCCGGGACGTCACCGTTATGGCAGTTTCCCTGATGGTACTGAAATTGAATACCGGTCATTCGAATATTTGGTGTGTTCTATATAATATTCACTTGTACCTTATGTTTGACTGTACTCTGCACAACTGTATGCAGCTGAATACCCGAAAGAATTATTGAGCATTAACAAGTGAAGGCAAGCTAAGTTCGCAGCGACCCAGATTCTAATTCCATTTCGACATTGAAGCTGTTTCTTTCTGGGTTCGAAGACGCTCACCATCGTTGAGGCGAGATTTTATAATCCAGTGGCGCCCAGCAAATTATTAGTACATATTGTCTATGTATTTAAGCTGCAACCCTATACGTCTTTTGTTCTTGGAAAAAATCGATTTAAGTTTGAGTTCAATTCTGCATGATCAAAATAACTAATTTTCGCTTTGAGGCATACAGGCCTCAACTTAAATTTTATATAACAGCTAAAAGTGTTACAAATCACTAGAGTCAATTCCTCCACGAGTCTTACCGCTTGGTTTAAATATTTCGTATCTTTGTTCCTGAGCAACATCAGTTGAAATTTTAACAAATTGGTTTATTAAGAGCGAAATAGCAGTGATAAGTACCAGTTTTCTCTTTGAAACTTCCAGCTATAATCCTAAAAATTTTATAACATATGCGAAAGAAGTATACCTAGTCCTATAGTCTGCATTCAACGGCACTCCAATACGTGTTTGTTGCCTTGAAATATATTACACCATAACAAATATTTAACAGTTGATTTTGAAAATGTATATTATGGTACTGTGAGAGAAGATGATCAGTAAAAGTATAAAGTTGCTAGAGAAGGTACACAATCACTAATTTGGGTAGGGATAGTTTACAGTAATATAAAGAATACAGTTTCACTAGTGAATATCTACAATTACGGATAGCGTACAGGGAATATTACGTCAAGGAGGGTTACCAATACAGTCACTGCCAGGATAAACGGTAATCACATTGGAGTCAAGGTTTAAAATACGTTCAGTTAATGAAGAACACTACACATGTGAGGATCTTGAAAGAGGATTATTCCGCAAATAAGTATGGGTAAAGAGCATGAAGCTGACATCCTTCTTCAGTGAATATGAAGTGACTGAAGAATATACAATTTAAAAATCGAGAAAATGGTGAAGAGCAGCAAGAGATGGATTACTCACAACTGAACTGGAAACCTGAATGCACTTACAGCCATTAAACAGTAGAGGGAAGAGACATAGAAGTGACTGTGAGAACAAGCACCTAGCATCACCAGCAGAAAGAAGTTCGATTGTACGGATTCCAGTTTTTGATATGTATCGTGGAAGAGCGTGGTCCTTGAAATAGTCAGTGGAGGATTCTAAAAACTTGAAAGAGGAGGGGGTGCCTTGAAACAGCTTGATGGTGGTGATGTGCCTCGGTTCTATTTTTGTAATTTTGAAAAGATTTGGTTATGAGGTAAATCCCCACAAGCATGACATGTAGAATATTGTCGCAATACGCCTAACGTCGGGGTTTTCAGTTCGACCCAGATTGCTAGTTACACTGATTTAAGGCTCTACTTGAGAAATTAAAGACTTCAGTACCTTAAACTATGTTTATTTACACATTATTCGTCTCGGGAGCGATCTGTTCGGCACCGATGTCAGTTAAAATCTGCCTTCACCAAAATTCCCGCTTTTACAGGAAAGCTTGCAGGAGGCTATTTAGGTCATGGAAATCTGCGGACAAAATCGGTTCCACGCATAATGGCACTTACAAGTCATAATGTTTACTATATAGTTCCGGCCCTATTTGGCCTGCGAAATTCCTTTCACCCGTCCGGCACGTACGCTAAACTCGTCCTTACATTACATTTTATTTTAGACACTAAGCTATGATTAAATCACATTAATTACTAATGTCCAATCTCAATATCGTCTAGTGTTTATTATGTTACAGTTAGGATTCCTAACAATATCAATATACTTGTTGA